>JANTFE010023259.1:0-27915 GCA_027562315.1 Costus pulverulentus | reverse complement strand
AGTGAGATCAGCAGCATCAAGAGATCAACGGTCAGATCAAGAACTTTAGGGTTTAATGTGATCTGGACTAATGGCTTGGGTTAATTGGTCTTTGAACCAAACCAAATTAAACCAGCTCATTGAGTGAGCACATGGTTCAAGAGAAGATGAGTTTGCGCATGGGGTGAACCCATGGTCGCATGAACGTTTGGGGTCTACTAAATTTAGAAGCCATGACTTCTAAACGTGGGAACGCCTCACGTTCACGCCTAAGACGCTCTACTCTCTCGCCTCTCCTCATCTCTCGTCGCCAACAAGCTCTCTCTCGGGTGGTGAAGAGGTTGATGAAAAAGGAGAAGGAAGAAATCGCCAAGCAAAGGATTCTCTCCCTTTCCATTCGATAAGGACTCCTTAGAACCTTGCTAGCACAAGGAGCACTAAGGAAGTAGGCGATCACATCTTGTATGCGTCTTCTCTGGAGGAGAGCGACTTCACTCTCTGCTTCCAAGTCGCCATCCATTCAATGGCATCGGTATGATTTCTTCTCTGATATTTGAAATCAATTATGTTGATCATATTACATGCATAGATCCTAGAAACCCCTTCCGCTGCTTCAAAACCTTCATATGCGCCTATTAGGGTTTCGCCCTCCCCTTGTTTAGGGGACTTTCAATTTTCAGGTAAAAAGGCACTATTTTGAGGTGTTTTCAAACAAAATCGAAAACATAGAAGAGTTAGCATCATCAAGAGGAGATCACCGGACAAATCTCACACAAAACGGAGCAACTGACCAAAATACGGTAGTGCCATATTTTATATTATGGTACCGTATTTCCGTATGATACCGTAATATCGGAGCACCTGCCGTAATTTGGTGGATTTCAGATCGGAGACTTTTTGTGATTTTACGGTACTGTCGTAAAGAATTACACTGCCGTATTTTCCAGACATTTTTGACCAGAGAGTTTAGCTGATTTTACGGCAGTGCCATGATGCATTTTACGGTGCCATATTTCCAACACTACTTGAGACCAGAGAATTTTCTCGAAATTACGGCACTACCGTGAAATATTACACTACCGTAGTTTGGAGCGCATTCATAACAGAATAAATTGCTAAAATTATGGCACGACCATAAAATATTTTATGGTACTGTATTTTGGGCAATTTGTGACCAGAAAACTGCAAACAAAATACGGCACTACCGTATTTTAAAATACGGTACCGTATTTTATACGTGGATGCGCGAGTTTTTTGGGCTGAAACTTGCGCGGACCATAACTTTTGATCCAGACCTCCAAATTGAAATCTGAAAGTTGCTGCTGATTCATCTTTAAGAGGAGAATACACACGAAGTGAATGTCCTATTCGCTACAACTGCCCAACACAGCGCACACCTCTATTCACTACCGCGAGAACTGGAACTTCACCGCTGGAGATGCTGATGATCCTGCTCAATCCATGAGTGCGCCAGCTCCCTTCACAACCGGACCCCCACCAAGAGCTCCCCACGAGCCCACCACACACGACCTCCTATAGATGATCCTTCAACAACTTCAAACTTAGGGGAACCAGCACAACACCTTAACGGAGAACGTACAGGGTGTATACGCCTTCCTACGTTCCCGTTTCCATGGTTTCCGGAGCAATGCCCCTTACCAGCGCCATCCAACTCATGATGACACCTCCTCAGCTTCATCTAATGCCTTTAGCGATGATCTCAGCGACGCATGGGATGACCCCACCATTTTTGTACTATTTACTGCTTTTCTATTTTAGGCATTGGGGACGATGCCTCATTTACCATGTGGGTGGGGGCTTGCATTTCTGATATAGTTCCTTGCATTCCTGATACTGCTAGCTTCTATTTTGACTTGGTTTTTACCATTGAAAAGTTTTACCATTTGGTATTCATCCTATTAACTTTAGATTTTAGTCTCCCTTTACTGTAAAACTTGAAAGTATATTCTTGCTTGCCTTTAAGCATGCTTTCATGTGGTCTTTGATATTAGTACGATACATTTGCACAATCCGACCCCTTATTGATTTTGCTTACATATAGATCTATTGCATGTGATTAATCCCCTCATGGTGGATAACTAAAAGATTGATTCTTGGTAAGTTGAGCTCCCACTTAAATTGTGGCACGCCACTAGTTGTCTGCACCTAATTTGATACTGACCGGTTCCTCCTCCTCACTTATCATATCCTCCATTTTGGTCATCCCACTTTAGCCAATAGTCATTTTAAACGAAAAAAAAGAGGACAAAGATCCTCTAAAAAAAAAACAAAAGAGGACAAAGATCCTCTCAAAAAAAAAAAGAAAAGAAGACAAAGATCCTCTAAAAAAAATGATTACAAAGATCCTCTCAAGATCTCCAAATATTTGTTTATCTTCACATTACTTGTAGACATATTTGATGCTTCCCTTTTTCCACTTTCACCTCAAACCACTTGGAGGCTTCAAACCTTGTATGGGGAGGAACTAGGACGTTGATTAGAAGGTGTATCAGCTATGCGTGGAATGCATTTACTTTGGGTTGCCATGCATATTACTTTGATATCCGATAGGGTTTACCACTTGTGGGGTGTTTGACCATTACGTGGATCGTTGTTAGCATTATCTTATAGGGGTTTGAATTCAAGTCTTATGGATCATCCGTACAACTTAGGTTCATTCTTTTTTTTTTTTTTTTTTTTGCTTCAGGACAAGGAAGAGTTTAAGTCTGGGGAGATTTGTTAAGTGGTTTTTATATAGGGATTTATATGCTATTTCCATTGCTAAATTTTTACTATTTCGGCATTTACACCTGATTTACATGGATTTATTGCATTATCTTTGGAATCTAGACACGTTGGTGTTTTTGCATCATTTCAGGGAAAAAGCGAGCGAATGTGACTGTTTTTAGCTGGATCAGTATTCTCGGCAAGAACTATGGTCCACCCAGTGATCGGAATCACACTCGTGGCTTCTGTGTCACCCAATGTTGATTTTTCCAGACTTTACCCCTCGCCTTATCCACGTCAGATAGAGGGCTCCAAAGGGGCAGAAGAGGAATTCGACCAAGAGGGAGGAGAAAAGACAAAAGCCCTATTCACGTAAGGCATATAGGGGGGATTTAGCGGACAATCTTGCAGGCACGAACGTGAGGAGGCGGCGGCTGCGCACGGGAAGAACAACCTGAGATCGAACGAACGGGAAGGGGGACCTCTTCTGCAGCGAGAGCACGAAATGGGCAAGCGGCTCTTTCCTTCTTGGGGGAGTCCTATTCTCCTCTTCCCATCTATTTGTTCTCCTTGTTTGTCTATGGATGTTATGTTACGATTTGTTTATGCTTTGCTTTGGAACATGAATATTGAAGCTTAAAACTTGTTTCAAGGATAGGGAAAGCCTCTTGAATGTTCTATGTGTGGATTGTAGCTTTATTTTGTGAATCCTAAATTGTCTTATCATTGCCTAGTTGCACCAATTGATTGGAGTGTTGCGTTTTGTTATCTTCATACTCTTAAATGTCCAGTAAGGCCGAGAGGCACGTCTGGATGTTAGAAACCCTGGGCAAGAGTGTCTCAGTCATCACACGACAGTGGTTGATTGAATACGGGTAGTGTATACCGTTCTGCACCATTTGGGTTTATTCGGTTGAGCGTACTACGACGGTAGACGTTTAATCGTATAAGCACCCTGTTGCATCCTCAAGAGGTGACAACGTGTACAAACGATGGGATGGTATGCACAATCCGGTGCCCACTGGGTTTATTCGGTTGAGCGTACTACGATAGTAGACGTTTAACCGGGTAAGCTCCTAGTTGCAAGTTGCATCGCTCGAGAGAGGACAACTTGCACATCTTAGGATTACGCTAGGACAACTTGCACGTCAAGGTGGTGGACCCTAGCCCTTATCCTATTCAACCTTAGACCTGCGTCGTGCAATTACTTGCTTTTGACTTTATTTACCTTGCTTTATTATTGTTTAGCTTAATGTTAGATTTTAACAACCATTTCACAATCATCAAAGGATCGTCTAGCTTGTGATAATCTAATCAGTCGGTACTTGGTATTTGGTCTCTGTGGGATCGATACATTTATATTACTTCGATAGTCCGTATCCTTGTGGAATGGCTATCAAGGCGCGCCCAGATAAACTGAACTGGGGAAACCATTGTCACCACACACATTCTAAAGATAAATTGGTGTGTCTCACGAGGGTGGGAAATAGTTCACAACTCCACTGATCGATAGTTTGATGAGGGCTACGCATTAGAAGGCTACTAGACTTGATATTTTGAGTGAGGGTTTTTGAGGTCTCATCATCTCAGTTTTATCTTATGTCTAACAATACAGACATGCAATCCTATAGTGATAACATACGATAAAACATCACAGGCATGCTTTAGTAGAAATAGTAAAAGAAGGATGTGATCACAACCCATTCAAGATATTGAGCCAACCCATGCGAAAAGGAGGTTCAATTCTTGACCTAGGACTCAAGCCCCTAGACCTAGTCTAGCCGACTTCTAGCTTGATCTTCAAGGTAGGCTCCAAGGACCTCCTTTCCATGGGTTAGCTCTCAAACTCTAGAGGTACTCCATAGGGAAACCCTAGAAGCACCATCATGGGTTCGGCCAATTCCATAGATCTTCTTCCAAGTGTGATGCACCACCTATTGGGAAACCCCGGGGATATTTTACAAATTTTTAGAGTTTTATTGACATAAATTCATAGCACAGCAGAAGAATATCCCCGAAACAGGCCAGTCCCAAAAACCCAATGAAGATTGCATGCGAAAGAGTCGACACGATGAGATAGAAAATACCTTTAAAGTGAGATGAGGCCGATGTTGTAAAGGTGCCCAAGCGTGCGCCCTATGCAGTCTCACACACACGGATCACCTCTAGTCCTCTTCTTCCACGCCCAGTGCTAGCCTCGGGAAGAAGATCCAAGCCTTAGGAGAGTCCTCCAAACAACTTGCGCCAATGCCAAGAAGGTATGCGCCAAGAAGAGGAAAGGAGGAGGAAGCCCTTGTTGTCACTTGATGGAAGATGAGAGGAGCTCACGCCAAAACCTTTGCACTCGCCCCTTGCCCTTGCTCACGCCCTCACTTTTGATCATGCCTCCAAGAAGATTGTGTATCAAGAGGGGCGGCCAAGGTCTCTATTTATAGTGATCATAGGCGGTTTAAGATGTGGCTAAAATTTAATTTGAATGGGCGGCTAGGAGAGAAAAGAGGGAATCAAGTCCTAATCGAATTAGGACTCATGTGGGCGCTTGATCAAGTCCTAATCTAATTAGGATTCAAGTGGACGGTTTGATCAAGACAAGTCCTAATCCAATTAGGACTTATATGGGCGGTTTGATCAAGATTCAAATTTTTTAATCAAGTCCTAATCCAATTAGGACTCTAATTATTTATTTAATTAATTAAATCCTAATCGAATTAGGACTAATTAATTCAAATAAATCAGCCCATTTAATCCCACAAAAATATGACTATAATTAATTAATTAATTAGCCCCTATTTTATCATGATTAATTAAACTTACATGAGGAATAGGCGCTAACCCTAGTCGAACTAGGGTTAAGCATGCGCCATCCCCTTTCTTCTCCTTAAGCCCATTAAGCCCAACCTTTTCAATGGGCCCAGCCCAAGGTCCATTTTTCATGTTAACCAAGCCCTTGGACCCAATCCAATTTAACCCATGGTCAAATTGGGCTAACCATGGTTAAAATGCCAAAAATGGAAGTTGGCTCCAATAATTCTCTTCCATCACATCAAGCCCATTGGCGCTGATGAAATCTCCAAAACAGATCCGAGTTATTCAATAACTCGATCATAAGGCTTCCTGATCAATACGAGAACTCGAGTATCAAGGTGTGCGACCCTATAGGTTCCTCTGACGTTGGCAGTGCTGAGCTAAGGTCACCACAAGCAGTGAGTGGCACCTAGCAGTGCTCGCTGCTACCCAAGTCATCAGAATGGATATCGACATCAACATCCCCATCATCGTAACTAGGTACAGATGCATTGCAGTCTCTTTATCGAACTGATATCTGGTTGGCCAAGTGTGTCACCACTTGTCTCTATCCAATCTCATGGCTATGACTAAATCAGGTCTAACCTGGGTATGGCCATACACTTTCAATCATAGAACCATGGAGGAGCTCCATGGATATCAAGCTTCCCTTAGGAAAGGGCAAATCCTATGTCTGTGCATTGACCTTCTCATATGGGTCGTGACATGCCGAATGACAACTGTTATTACCTCCCAACTACGACAAGGCGTTAGGTTGTATCAAAGCATATCCCTAACCATATAGAATAGCCAATGACCTCAAGTCAAGGGATCAATGCATCTCCTATCACTTGTGAGGATAACTCGTGACACCAGATCATTGCCTCAGAACGGTTCGGTCCAGTATATCTACCACTGATATACCCATATGCCTGCGTTAGCACCTCATGCCTAACCAGCCCATATACCAGTCTTACAAGTACCATAGTTGTCCCATATCCACTAAGGTACATTGACTAGGGACAATAGTTTGAGCATAGATCCAATATGTCTCGAGGGACATTATCATATAAGTACATGTTCGCAGATGTAAATAAATAATGATAACAACAATGCCAGTATGATATAAATATCAATGTCAAGTAGTATAAGTAACGGACCAGAATCAGGTCCTTAGGGCATATACACCAACAATCTCCCATTTGCACTAAGACCTAGAGGTTGAGAAATCTTAACCCCATATCTCTAGCGTGATCATCATGCTTCTGCTGCGCCAAAGCCTTGGTCAATGGGTATGATAGATTGTTCTCTGTGTCAACTCTGCTAATCTTGACATCACCTCTGTCGATGATCTCTCTGATCAGGTGAAATCTCCTGAGTATGTGTTTGGATTTTTGATGAGACCTTGGTTCCTTGGCTTGTGCAATTGCTCCATTGTTATCACAGTAGATTTCAATGGGATCCACTGCACTGGGAACCACCTGAAGTTTAGAAATGAACTTCCTTATCCAAATGGCTTCTTTGGCTGCCTCAGAAGCGGCCACATACTCAGCCTCGGTTGTAGAATCAGCGATGGTGGATTGCTTGAAGCTCTTCCATCACACAGCGCCTTCATTCATCTTGAACACATAGCTGGCCTGCGATCTAAAGTCATCAGGGTCAGACTGGAAAGATGCATCAGTGTAGCCCTGCATACTGAGCTCTTCCTGTCCCCTATAGATCAACAACAAATCCTTAGTTCTTCTCAAATACTTCAGGATGTTCTTTACAGCCACCCAGTGTTGTATTCTAGGATTGGATTGGTATCGGCTGGTTATGCACACAGCATAAGCCAGATCTAGTCTAGTACACAACATTGCATACATGATCGATCCTACTGCCGAAGCATAGGGTACTCGACTCATGTCATCCCTCTCAGCCTGTGTGGTGGGACATTGGCTCTTTGAGAGAGTAAGGCTATGTCTCACTGGAAGGTACCCTTTCTTGGATTGCTCTAAGCTAAACCTCTCCAGGACGCTATCAATGTATGTACTCTAACTAAGGGCTAGGAGCTTCTTGGATCTATCCCTATAGATCCTCACACCTAGGATATAGGTGGCCTCCCCTAAGTCTTTCATCTCAAAACACTTCCCTTACATTGTCTTCACAGCTTGAAGACTTGGGATGTCGTTCCTGATGAGCAGTATGTCATCGACATACAAGACCAGAAAAGTCACCAAGCTCCCACTAAATTTTTTGTATACACAGGCGTCATCTTCGCCTTTGATAAAACCATAATCTCTCACTGCTTCATCAAATCAAATATTCCAACTTCGAGATGCTTGCTTTAATCCATAGATGGATCTCTTTAGCCTGTAGACCTTTTTGGCCTCTGCAGGATGGACGAAGCCATTAGGTTGTGTCATATACACATCCTCAACTAGCTTCCCATTAAGGAAAGCTGTCTTCACATCCATCTATCATATGTCATAATCATGATATGCAGCTATAGGAAGCAGAATCCGAATGGATTTGAACATGACAACTGGCGAGAAGGTTTCATCATAATCCACCCCGTGGATTTGTTTGAATCCCTTAGCCACTAGTCTACCTTTATAGGTAACTATGTTGTCATCCATGTCTGTCTTCCTCTTGAAGACCCATTTACACCCTATGGGCTTTACCCCATCAGGTAACTCAACCAAATCCCATACTTGGTTAGCTGACATGGAATCCATCTCGGATCGTATGGCCTCAAGCCATCTCTCAGAGTCCGGTCCACTGACCGCCTCATCATAAGTCCTGGGTTCATCCTCAATGATGAAGATCCCGTCATGTTGGGTCAGCAGCGACCCATACCTTTCAGGTGCATGACGAATTCTCCCAGACCTACGTTGGGTCGGTAGCGACCCATACATTGCACAGTGGAAGAATATCCTTGAAACAGGCTGGTCCCAAAAACCCAGTGAAGGTCGTCATGCGAGGGAGTCGACATGATGAGATAGAAAATACCTAGAGCAAGAGAATTACGATGTCGAAGTAGGCACCCAAGTGTTCGCCCTCTATAGTCTCAAACACACGAATGCCTCGAGATCTCTTCTTCCATGCTTGGTGCTAGCCTCGAGAAGAAGATCCAAGCCATAGTTTCTCCTTCTTCAAGCCTAGCGCCACCTTCAAGAGAGCTTGCGCCAATGGAAGAGAAGGAAGAGGAGAAGACGCCACCAAGTCCAAGCACTCCTCACGTCAAGAAGAAATGGAGAAGAAGAAGAGGACATGCGACTTCAAGAGGAAGAGATGTTGCGCCAACTTCTTTGCTCTCACCCCTCACCTTTGCTCACGCCAATTAGTATGTGTGTAGGGGCTCACGCATGCCTCTAATATACAGAAGGAAGAGGCGGTGGCAAGAGAGGGGGTGGGTGCAACTCTCATGAGGAGAAATCGGCTAGGGTTAGGGTATGTGAGCAATTAGGGTTTGAGGTAAGGAAAGTCTCCAAGACTTTACCATAAACCTTATTAAACCTATCCATATGCGCCGAAGAGTTTCCTTATATGTTCTCAAGCCATATCAGCCCCAAGACATCAATGGATGAAGGGCTAGGTGCCAATTTCTTCCTAATGAAGCATTAGGCGCCTACATCACCCCATTATACCCCTTAGGCACCAATGGGGATGATTTCTCCCCATTATACCCTTTTAGCCTATTATCTCTTCATGATAACTTGTTATTGGGCCTCATTGGATAATGAGCTAGCCCAAACTTCATTGTATGGGTTGATTAAGCAATTGTATCCAATACAACCCTAATCAAAATATGACCAACCATAGTCAATTTTGGGTAAACCTACCAAAAATAAAGTTTGGCTCCAATAACTTTCTTCCATCTCATCAGGCCCATTGGCGCTGATGAAATCTCCCAAATAGGTCTGAGCTATCCAATAACTCGATCATAAGACTTCCCGATCAATACGAGTACTCGAGTATCAAGGTGTGCGACCCTGTAGGTTCCTTTGACGTTAGTAGTGCTGACCTAAGGTCACCACAAGCAGTGAGTGGCACATAGCAGTGCATCGCTGCTACCTAAGTCATCGGAATGGATATCAACATCGACATCCCTATCATCGCAACTAGGTACACATACATTATAGTCCCTTTGCCAAACTGATATCCAATTGGACAAGAGTGTCATCACTTATTTTTACCCAATCACATGGTCATGACTAAATTAGGTCTTCACCTGGGTATGACCATACACTTTCAGTCATAGAACCGTAGAGGAGATCCATAGATATCAAGCTTCCCTTAGGAAGGGGTAAATCCTTTATCCGTACAATGATCTTCATGTATGGGTTGTGACATACTCAATGACAACCTTTATAACCTCCGAACTATGGCGAGGTGTTAGGTTGCATCAAAGCATGTCCCTTATCATATAGAAGAGTCAATGACCTCAAATCTAAGGATCACTATATCTCCTATCATTTGTGAGGCTAACTCATGGCACTAAGTCATTGCCTCACAGCGGGTCGATCCAGCAAGGCCATTACTTATATGCCCATATGTCTGCATTAGCACCTCATGCCTAACCAGCACATATACCAGTCTCACAAGGGCCAGAGCAGTCTCATAGCCACTCAGGTACATTGACTAGGGACAATCATTCGAGCACATATTTAATCTGTCTCGAGAGACATTATCATTTAAGTACATAATCGCAGATGTAAACAAACATTGATAATGACAATGCTAGAATGATATATATTATATCTAAGTTAAGTAGTACAAAGATGGACCAATACTAGGTCCTAGGGCAGATACACCAACAAATGTCGATGTCTATATCTACTCCAATGACTTGGGTAGCAGCGATGCATTGCTAGGTGCCAATCACTGCTTGTGATGACCTTACGTCAGCACTGCCAATGTCAGAGGAACGTACAAGGATGCACACCTTTATACTCAAGTTCTCGTATTTATCGGGAAACCTTATGATCGAGTTATTGGGTAGCTCGGTTCTATTTGGGAGATTTCATCAGTGCCAATGGGCCTGATGAGATGGAAGAGAGTTATTGGAGCCAAACTTCATTTTTACCCGGTTGACACGAAATTGACCATGGTTGGTCATATTTGGATTAGGGTTGCAATGGATTGGATCCAATTGCTTAATCAACCCATGCAATGAAGTTCGGGCTAGCTCATTAATGACTCTAAATTTCATTGTAATTTTCATACTTATTAACTAGTCTTTTAGGGTCATAATCATGCTCTTTTGCTTATTTTTATGCCTTATTTGTCGAATACGTTGGAATCTACACCTTTCTTGGTTTTTGATTAATTTCAAGTAAAAAGGCATTAAGCAGATGGGTTTTTAAGCAATTTCAATACATACAAGGATTCTAATCATCAAGAGGAGTTTACACATCAAATTTCAAGTCAAACCGAGTTCTCCCACGAAATTACGGCAGTGCCGTAATGAATATTACGACCGTAATCCGCAAATATGGCACTACCGCAATGATTTTCCCGGCCGCTTCCTGCATAAACTTTTTGGAAAATTACGGCACTACCGTAATAAATTTATGGTACCGTAATTTTGGGCAAATTTCATACAGGGACATTCAGAAACAATCGAGAAGATTACTACACTACCGTAATGAATTTTACAGTGCCGTAATTGTGAGTCATGTCCCTACTGTAACTTCATAAGACATTACGGCACTACCGTAATTATATTCACGGTATCGTAATTTTTGGTCCAGTTTCCCGATTCTTAGCAAAATGACCAATTTCTATCACGGATTCAGAGAGAATCGGAGGAAATCGCTGTAGGTCTAGGGTTCGTCGATTCTCAGCGTACAGACCATCTCTGGCCACGAAATTTGAAAGGAAGCTTCGCTTGGAAGAGAAGAACATATCACAGAAGTTTCAGAGTGAAAGGAGATCGATCGAGGGAGAAATCAACAAAAACAAGGGCGCCGCCACTGTTCATCGCGTCCAGGAGCAAAATTACCGGCTGTAATGAAAATTACAGCCCTATTTTGTAACGTGTACTCTTCTCTTTCAATTTCTAATCACTCTAAATGATGCTTTATTGTAATTCTTCGATCAAGCTTGCTTAAACCTATTTTGGGACATGGGGTATAGTCCTCTTGATTTCTCAATGATTGAATGATTTATATTTCATCATAATATTTTTGGTATGATAATTTTACTTAAGTGATTAATGCTTTTAATGTTTTCTAGTTTCATATTGTCAGCTTGTATTAGAGTTTTATGATATGAACTGAGAAGTGACTTATAAAACTTGGAGCACTAAAATCATGTATTAGGAACTTATCGTAAGAGATTAGGTTTGTTCTTTATTCTAAATTTTAGAAGTTTATTGACTTGTTGATATTTTGTTCTAGGATGCATTAATGATATAGACATGAAAATATGCTAGAGATAAATGTTTGATTGTTAGAAACCTTAAGTAAAACTTGAGAAACTATGGCATGAGAATACTTAGTTTCATTCGAGATACTGATATCGAGATAGAATGCACGAGAGTGATTCTTAATCTCTTTGTCAAGGTTTGCTTTTCTTAAACGTTGAATAAATCTGTGTGAGAGCAACAATTATTTTTTATTAATCATCTACGTGAAAGCGAGATGATTTCTTATTAAGGCAAATTATATCTTTATCATATTAAGCATAAACTGATGAACATTTATTTATATCCAGTCATAGAAATCTGGATGGATGAACCCCTAGTACCAATTCTTTCTCTTTGATATTTTGTGAACTTTTCGATCATTTGCTTTCCTCATCATCGGTTTGCCTAGCTAGTGAGAAATCGATTAATTTGGTACTTGACAAACAACCTTTTTGTGGTTCGATATCTTAATTATTACTTTGAGTATCCGTGCACTTGCGGACACAACAAGTTTTTAGCATCGTTGCCAGGGACCTTGGTTTTTCTCAATGTTGAAGATATTGAAAGTATTGTTAGACTAGGTTTTATTTTATGTTTTCTATTTTTATTTTTTAGGAATCTTCAGAGGCTGAGATTAATTATGTTTTTTTTGTTCTTTTCTGCTTATTTAGAGTTATTTGATCTATCTACTTGTGCATGCACAGGAATCTTAGATCATGACCTCTAGTTTCCCTAGACCTTGAGATTAACAAAACTCTTAGATTGCGCAAGAAACTTAGATTTGAAGTAAGACGAGAAGAAGTAGTCATGGCAGAAAGAAGATCACTTAGGGACAATGCAGCCCCTAATCCCCAGGGGATACACTCTAGTATTGCTAGACCGGTTATTGAGGCTAACAATTTCGAGATCAAGCCTGCTTTCTTATCAATGATCCAGTAGAATCAATTTGGAGGAACTCCAATTGAAGATCCTAATCAACATCTTGCTTTGTTTCTTGAATTTTGTGATACAATTAAGATGAATGGTGTTTCCAATGATGCATTGAAACTGAGATTGTTTCCTTTTTTTCTCTTAGGGACCGAGCGCGTTCTTGGCTTCAAGCTCAACCTACGGGTACCTTCACTACATGGGATCAATTGTCAAATGCTTTTTTGATAAGGTACTTTCCACCCAGCAAGACCATCCAGTTAAGGAACCAGATTACAAGATTTACATAGAGGGATGGCTAGTCTTTTAGCGAGGCATGGCAGCTTTTTAATGATTTACAACGGAAGTTTCCTCACCATGGCTTTGAAAATTGGGTTTTAATACATACTTTTTACAATGGTTTGCTTTATAATACACGAATGACTATTGATGGTACTGGAGGAGCCCTCATGAGCAGAACCATTTAAGATGCTTTCAAGTTGTTGGAGGAGATGGTTTTGAATCACAACCAATGGACTACAGAGAGAAGAGTGTTGTATCATCCTCCTCAGGGTAAGAATTAAAGTGATAACTGGCACACCTTGGCTGAAAAGGTAGATTCTTTGTGCAACAGATTTGATTATTTTCAAATGCAAACTGCTGTAGTTTCATCTTATATTGTGTGTGATATTTGTGGTAATAATGGTCATTATTCTGAAGAGTGTAAAGTCATTGCTAATCAGGGTACTGAACAAGTTAATGCTTTGGGGGGTTATAATCAAGGTAGACAAAACAATGACCCTTATTCTAATACCTACAATCCTGGTTGGAGGAACCATCCTAACTTATCTTGGACGAGTAACAATCATGCTGGTGGACATAATGAAAATAGAGGGTACCAGCAGAGACAACAAAATCAGAGTCAACCCCAAAAATCTAGCATAGAAGACATGTTTGAAAAATTCATGGGTGCCCAGATGAGACAAAATGAAGAGGTTATATAGAGCCTTAAGTAAATTAATTTTAGATTAGATGGTGTTGTTGCACACAATAAGATTTTAGAGACACAGATAGCGCAACAAGCTAGCACTTCATATAGACCCCCAAGGAAATTACCTGCCAAACCTGAACCTAACCCTAGGGAACATTGTAATGCAACCACAACTAGTAGTGGAAAACGGTTAGAGGACCCAAGGGGATCACTAGATTATGATGAGGTAGAGCCTAATATTGAACCTAGCAGTGAACCAGTTTTGGAATCACAACCTGCACATGTGTAGTCCCATCCTAGCTCGCCACCTTCTAAGGAGGTTGAGCCTTCCCAGAATGGTGATTTGCCTTGTAAAGTTGATATTCTTAGACCTAGTTCCCCCCCACCATATAGGCCACCTATACCTTTTCCCTAGAGGATTGTTCAAGCAAAGTTAGATAGACAGTTTTAGAAATTTCTTGGTGTCTTAAAAGAGCTTTATATTAACATTCCATTCACTAAAGCTTTATCTCAAATGCCCTCATATGCTAAATTTTTTAAAGAGATTTTGTTTAATAAAAGAAAAATTGATGACTATGGTACTGTGACATTAACTGAGGAATGCAGTGCTATTATTCAAAATAAGTTGCCACCGAAATTAAAAGATTCAGGTTGTTTCTCTATTCCTTGTTCAATTGGGAGTGAGGCTTTTGATCGAGCCTTATGTGATTTGGGGGCTAGTGTAAGCCTAATGCCTTTATTTATTTGAAGAAAATTGGGCATGGGAGAGCTTAAACCAACTTCAATATCTTTCTAGCTCACTGATTCATCGGTAAAGTATCCAGTTGGTATTTTAGAAAATGTTCCAGTACAAATAGGTAAGTATTTCATATCAGTAGATTTTGTGGTTCTTGGAATTAAAGAAAGTTCCAAAAATCCAATCATTCTTGGTAAACCCTTTTTAGCCACGGCTGGAGCAGTCATTGATGTTAGGAAAGGAAAGCTCACATTTGATATTTGTGAAAATATAATTGAGTTTAATTTAACAGATTCATTGAAAAAAGCATCACATTCAGGATCATGTTGTGGTATTGATGTAATAGATGATGTTGTTAGTGATATGCATAATTTATTTGATGAACCCTCTAATATTGAGACTAGCACTTTTTCTGAGTGTGTGAGTAAAGGATTTCAGGAGAAAACTGATTCAATTTCTGAAAAAAGAAACAAAAAGAGACAGAGAAGAAGAGAAAGACTGAAACTGCTTAAGAAAGGAAAATTGTTTCTTGAATGAGCCTTATGTACCTAGAAGCAGTGAACAAAACATGGAGAAATTAGGATAGCGACAGAAGGCACCACCACGATCAAATCTGAGTGCAGAACGGTCAAGCTAAATACTTAAAAAACAGCGCTTCTTGGGAGGCAACCCAAACACTCTTTCTTTTATTTTATTTTTGTTTTTTTGTTTTTGCTTTTGTTTTAGTTTATTTGTATATTAACTTATTCTTTTTCTCTTTAGGTAATTCCAGGATGTTTTTTTTTTTGTGAAAAGCGGCGATCTCTAAATTTTTAGCAAAATTACAGTAGTGCTGTAATGATTTTCACGGTACCGTAATTCTTTTACTATACTACCGTAACATATTTTATCACTTGTAATTTTGATCCATTTTAATCCAGAAGGTTTTACCTATTTTACAACACCGCCGTAATGATTCCCACGGTGCTGTATTTTCGAGCCATTTTCTTACAGAAAGTTTTGAGGTTTTTGAACAAATTACGATAGTACCGTAATTATTTTACGGTACCGTATTTTTGGTCTATTTTCCACCTGAGAGTTCTAGAATTTTCGAGTGAATTGCAGTAGTAGCGCAATTATTTTACGGCACCATAGTTTCGGGTTTTTCTTCTACCGAAAGTCTGCTCACATTTTATGGCACTACCGTAATATCATTACGGTACTGTAATTATGCCGACCCCACGCGATTTTAACGCTGTATTTAGGGTTTCGGTGCCGTGATTTAGGGTTTTTCCACTCAAGCGCCGAATTGCGATTTTCTTCAATCCATTGCTTCCAAACCCTCAAGCGACCCTTCCTAACTGATCTCCAACCGATTTTCTACTGATTTCCACCTGAGATTTGGAGTTTTCGAGCTTGAATGAGCTCAACAGCTATTCATCCGCCGGTTTTCTGCCCATTTCGATTTCTCTTCATTTGAGCTTCGATTCATCTGATTTGTGCTTCAAGAAGTTTCGAAAGAAGTAGGAGATCCTTCTTGGAAGTGATTGAAGGCTCGATTTTAGCTCAGGAGTTCAGATTCAGATGCTTGATTCAGAATCTATTTGAAGCTGCCGCTTGCCCTATTTGGTAACGTTAATATTCATTCTAGTTTTTGCTTAAGTGTTCGAAAGCCTGCGTATCACCATGTCACCTGAGAAGAGAGCCGTCTCAAAGAGGAGGGGTAAGGCCCTAGCCGAATCTTCAGCCCCACCTCCACCACCAAACCCATATGGCATCGTCTTCAGAGATGAAGTGTCGGAATAGAGGTACAACCATTTGCTTACTAGACGCATTGTCAAGACAAAATACACTGATACTAGTGCTTTGGAGCTATTGGGGTTGAAAGAAGATGTATTGTGGATGTTTGGCCAAATTGCTATGAAGAAATTCTTTGAGATGATTCCCCAAACCTATTTACCTCTAGTGTTAGAGGTTCTCAGTAGCTTGGAGATGGACTATGACAAGTACACTGATGGATCAGCCAAGGGAGAGACTAGATTTAGAATGGCCAATGAAGAAAAGAAGCTTGCACTGTGGGAGCTTAGGCACATTTTTCATGTACCGAATGAGGGAAGCACCGAGCCACCTATTAGGTTCATCGAGAATGTCTTATATAACCAAATCACTATTGAAACTAGATTCTCTTCATCATCAGCCAAAGCAACAAGTATCTCCAACCCATGTATCAAGTATGCGCACAGAGTCCTGGCTCATACCATCTTCGGGCGAGGGGATAGTGATGGTATGGTTCGACATACTAAGTTATTCTTTCTTTGGTGCATGTTGCATGGTTATTTTGTAGATGTTGCTTTCTTCTTTATGAGACACTTGGACAAGGTTGCTAGGGCCAAGAAAGGCACGATTGTGATAGGAAGATTCCTCACACCTATTGCACTTTTTCTGGGAATTGAGCCCTACAGGATTGAGGTTGCAAAGGGCAAAGCTAGGATAGACATTGAGTCCTACGTTACCATGAAAATGATTGTCAGAGAGGGAGATACATATTGCTTGGTTCTACAGCCCGGTCTTCCCACTTTACCATTGCCTAATCTAGGAAAAACCACTGTTCAAAACCCAAAGAATTGGAAGCTTTACCCTAATGCTGCTTCTTATGCAAATCCAGCACCTGTGGACTCCGTACCACCACCACCGGCTGCCTGGGGTGATGACCCATTTGGGATAGGTATAGATTCTTCACCCTCCAGAGCTACCAATCCACCACCGCACAGGGCTACTAGATCCTCCTCACGTCGTGCTGGACCGGATCAGAGCGGGTGGAAAAGTCATTTAGATCCTGGCTTCCAGGCTCTTTCTGCCGATGTGCACCGATTGACATCCACCGTGGGGAGGATATTTAATTATGTGGTGCATATACATGATGACGTTGAAGAAATAAAAGACTACCTTTGTCTCAAGCGCAGAGGTGATGGAGAAGGAGGTTCTCAAGGAGATCCAATGGACACCGCCCCAGCTGATAGAGATGAGGAGAGGATTGATTATGATTGAGTAGAGATTTGTGAGTATCTTCCCTTTTTCTTTACTTTACTGCACTTTTATAGATTTTTTATGACTTACATATTCTTGTAGGGGAAGATGACCTTGTCATTGCTTCCCTTGTGTCCGCCGGCTATGGATCTTCGATTTTTTAAATATCCCTGCTAAAATTAATTCGATTTCGTTGTATAAGATGATATGATGATAGTTCGATTTGGTTGTATGAGATGTTCTGATATTTGAGATTGATACTCTGTGATTGGTATGATGCATGACTTTGTTAATGCAATAATGATTTTATTTCTGATTTAGTAATGATGCGATAAATGCCTGTGTGGTTTGTTCTAATCATGAAAATACTATTGTTATCATGCCAAAATTTTTCTTGATGATAAATTACTGTACATGACAATACTTGAGAATGGGAGATAGATCTAATATGCTGAATTTATTTCTTTGATATAATTTATCTGTTGCAATTTTCTATTGATTAATACATGAAGTTTTGGGTAAATATATTGTTTAATGAATGAAATTTGAAAGAGAAATAACTCCTTTAAATAAAACAAGCATATGGTGTATGATTTTTGGGTTGATATCGATTGATTAAACCTAGTAGATACTTAAAGTCCATCTTGTTATTTGTTGGGAAGAAAGAATCCGAAATCCAAAAAGGAGACTGACTCCCCTATTTGGCACTGCGTAAAATTGGCAGTGGGACCTAAAGACATGGGTTGAAGTCTGAAAAGAATAACTCCTCTTCTTGGTATTGCATTTGCAATGGAACCGAAGATAAGAGTTGAAGTTCAATTAAAAAGTATATATCTATGTGTGTGCATGTCATGAGAGAGATTTTTTGACATTAATTCCGCTATCTCAAAAAGAATTTTTCCTACTTAAAGAGATATGAGTTCTATTATGTTGGTTATGTGACCAATTTCTTCTAAATTTGTCACCATAAGAAAGGTGGTTTCATTTTAGAAAATGTCAAAGGTACATAAAAAGAAGAAAAAACATTTGAGTGGAAAAAGATTTTGAGGTTCCTATTCACGTAAACAAAGACATCATGGACTCAAAACTAAAACTAGGTGAACTCATGAGATTAAAAGATCTATTTATGCACATTGAGAAATTTTATTTGATTTAGTTATGGATCTTAAAGATTGAATTCAGAGGACGACATATTTATTTGAAACTTTAAGTTGTTATTTCTTGTGAATTTTTCATAAGTAATTGCATCTTAGAAATTTATTCATCATTTGAAAGTTTATTTTCCATAATCAGTATTGATTTCTTTATTTTCTTGAGGACAAGCAAAGTTTGAACCTAGTTTTTCATAAGTAATTTCTTTATTTTGATGACTGTAAATTTCATAGTAATTTTCATACTTATTAACTAGTTTTTTAGGGTGATAATTATGCTCTTTTGCTTATTTTTATGCCTTATTTGTCAAATACTTCGGAATCTACACCTTTCTTGGTTTTTGATTAATTCAGGTAAAAAGGCAATATTCTAATGGGTTTTTAAGCAATTTCAATACGTACAAGGATTCTAATCATCAAAAGGAGTTTACACATCAAATTTCAAGTCAAACCGAGTTTTCCCATGAAATTACGGCAGTGACGTAATGAATATTACGGCCGTAATCCGCAAATATAGCACTACTGTAATGATTTTCACGACCGCTTCCTGCATAAACTTTTTGGAAAATTACGGCACTGCCATAATATATTTTATGGTACTGTAATTTTGGGCAAATTTCATACAGAGACTTTCAGAAACAATCAAAAAGATTACGACACTACCGTAACGAATTTTACAGTGCCGTAATTGCGAGCCATTTCCCTATAGTAACTTCATAAGACATTATGGCGCTACCGTAATTATATTCACGGTACCGTAATTCTCGGCTCAGTTTCCCGATTCTTCCGCTAGAAACTTAAAAAGATGATTTCTCGAGCTTTAGGGCACCAATTGAAGTCCGTAAAAAGGGGAATGATCAAGATAAAGAGGAGATGAGCCAAAGCAAAAGGACCAATTTTTATCACGGATTCAGAGAGAATCAGAGGAAATCGCCGTCGCCCTAGGGTTCGTCGATTATGAATGTACAGACTACCTCTGGCCACGAAATTTTAAAGGAAGCTTCGCCTGGAAGAGAAGAACATATCACAGAAGTTTATGAGTGAAAGGAGATTGATCAAGAGAGAAATCAACAAAAACAAGGGCGTCGGCACTGTTCATCGCGTCCAGGAGCAAAATTACGAGCTATAATTTTCATTACAGCCCAATTTTGTAATTTTTACTCTTCTCTTTCAATTTCTAATCACTCTAATTGATGTTAATTGTAATTCTTAGATCACGCTACCTTAAACCTCTTTTGGGACATGGGGTGTAGTCCTCTTGATTTCTCAATGACTTAATGATTTCTATTTCATCAGAATATTTTTGATATGATGATTTTACATAAGTGATTATTGCTTTTAATGCTTTCTAGTTTCATATTGTCAGCATGTGTTAGAGTTTTATGATATGGACAGAGAAGTGACTTATAAAACTTGGAGCACTAAAATCAATTACTAGGAACTTATCGTAAGAGATTGGGTTTGTTATTTATTCTAAATTTTAGAAGTTTATTGACTTGTTGATATTTTGCTCTAGGATGCATTAATGATATAGACATGAAAATATGCTAGAGATAGATGTTTGATTGTTAGAAAACCTTAAGTAAAACTTGTGAAAATAAGGTATGAGAATACTTAGTTTCATTCGAGATACTGATATCGAGATAGAATGCACAAGAGTGATTCTTAATCTCTTTGTCAAGGTTTGCTTTTCTTAAACATACAATAAATCTATGCGAGAGTAAGAATTATTTTATGTTAATCATTTGCGTGAAAGCGAAATAGATGATTTCTTATTAAGGCAAATTATATCTTTATAATAATTTTAAGAATAAACAAATGAATATTTATTTATATCTAGTCATAGAAGTTAGGATGGATGAACCCCTAGTCCCAATTCTTTCTCTCTAACATTTTGTGAACTTTTTTATCATTTGCTTTCCTCATCATCGGTTTGCCTAGCTAGTGAGAAATCGATTATTCAGTACTTGACAAACAAGGTCTCTGTGGTTCGACATCTTAATTATTACTTTGAGTATCCGTGCACTTGCTTACACAACACTCATTACCCAATGAGGCCCAATAACAAGTTGTCATGAAGAGAGAATAGGCTAAAAGGGTATAATGGGGATAAATCTTATCCCATTGGCGCCTAGGGGCTCCATGAGGATAAGTTGTGCAATTTGCTTCATAAGGAAGCAATTGGCACCTAGCCCCTCTTTCTTGGATGGAAGGCTTGCCTCTATGGCAATGCTTGGGGTGCATATGGCTTCTAGGACTTATATGTAAAGTCTTGGGAGCATATGGAAGAGGGCTAGGGGTTTATGGAAATTCCTTCGAGTCTTTCCTTGCTTCAAACCCTAGCCGCTCACTTCCCCTTAACCCTAACTGAATCCTCCTTCATGAGTTGCGCCCTTAAGCCTTGTGTTGCCGCCTCCTTGTTATATATTTGCCACCACATATGCGTGAGAAAGTGTGTGCAATTGGCGTGAACAACCAAGAAGGGGCAAGAGCAAAGGGCAAGACACATCTTCCATCTTGAAGCCACATGCAAGCCTTCTTTCCTTCTCCTCTCTTGGCACAAGTTGTAGGAGTGCTTGGTGGCTTCACCTCCCTCCTTCTTCTCCTTGGCGCATCTTCCCTAGAAGGTGGCGCAAGTATTGAAGAAAGGCACCTAAGGTTTGGATCTTCTTCCCGAGGCTAGCACCGGGAGAGGAAGAAGAGAGCTCAAGGCATCCATGTGTGTGAGACTGCAGAGGGCAAACACTTGAGAGCCTACTTTGACATCGGCCTCATCTTGCTCCTAATGCACTTACTGTCTCATCGTGTCGACCCCCTCGCAAGACGATCTACACTTGGTTTTTGGGACCGGTCTGTTTCATGCATATTAATCCGTTGTGCATGTATTGTAGTATCTATAAAATTGTAAAATATCCCCGGGGTTTCCCAACAACAAACCCCAACAAGACCTAACCTAGCCACCACTTAGCTTTGTCTTCAAGTGTGGCTCCAAGGTCATCCATGCCAAATCATAGCACACAAACCCTAGAAGCTCATCCAAGATTCGCCCCTAGAAGCTCATGCAAGACCTAACCCTAGAAGCTCATGCAAGATGCTCATTCGGCCAACACCTTGGTGGCTCCTTCATGCATGATGCGCTATCATGCTTGTGCCAAGAGGGATAGCACACAAACCCTACGGTTTGGCCAAGCCCTTACTTGTGCCACCAAGCAAGATGCGCCATCATGGCTAATGCGCTAAGATGCAAGCTCTATGAGGGATGCACCCCTAACCTTCTTTGTGTATTTACAATACAAAAAGAAAAGCGTCATGCAGGCCTCATAGACAATACATCACAGGCATACAAGAGGCTTGACTATGACCACAACAGGATGCACAATCAAGATATCTATCTCATGCTTTTCTATATGCTCATGAAAACATAAAACTTCAATTTTAGTTTCTCATAAAATATGTCCATCAACCACAATCAATGACCAATCAATTTTTCATGATTTTCAACCTCTCTAAGGCCCTTTCAAAGGTACGCCAACTTGCTATCGACAAGTGGATAGCATGTATGCGGCACCTTAAAGCACCTATAACCACATGATAATTTAGGGAAATCATCCCGAACAATTTTCATGGGTCTTATGAGAAAGGTCTATCCTTGACGAGCAAGGAGAAGTTAGAATCAATGCAAAACTGAAAGACAAGATTTGGCATAGTTGAACTTGCAATTTTTCTAAATAGAAAAACATGTGCCATACGCAATTTTTCTAAATAGATATGTCGCCAAGGAGAGAGCTTTTTGAATCAAGAACACGCCTCTCCTCTCAACCCTCTCTTTTTATAGAAATCATGGTGACCCTTTGCATTCTGAATTAAATTCATAATTAATATCTAAATTAAATTCAGAATTAAATATACAATTAAATCCTGAATTAAAGTCTCATTATGGCTAATGGCATGACTCTTCATATTCAGATTTAAATTCTGAATTAAATATATATTTTAATTCCCGTGATAACTATTGGGCCCAGGCGAGTTATTATCATGGCTTATTAGGCCTCACGCCACATTGGGCTTCATGGCCCATTAGGCCTCATGGCCAATCGGTCCATGCTAGGCTTCATTATGCAAGCTAATTAAGCCATCGGACTCAATCCGATGCAACCCTAGTTAAATACGGCTAAATGTGGTTAACCCGAGGTCAACTTGCCAAAAATGATGTTTAGCTCCAATAAGTCCCTTCCATCTCATTTGGCATAATGGTGCTAATGAATTCTCCCAAATAGATCCGAGTTATCCAATAACTCAATTATAAGGCTACTCAATCAATATGAGAACTTGAGTATCAAGATGTGCGACCCTGTAGGTTCCACTGACGTTGGCAGTGATGAACTCAGGTCATCACAAGCAGTTAGTGGCACCTAGCAGTGCATCATTGCTATCCAAGTCTTCCGAATGGATATCAACACCGACATCCCCATCATCGCAACAAGATACCGATGCATTATAGTCTCTTTGGCAGACTGATATCCGATTCAAAAAAGTGTGTCACCACTTTGTTTTCACCCAATCTCATGGTCATGACTAAATCAGGCTTTCACCAAGGTATAGCCATATACTTTCAGTCATGCAACCATAGGGGGGGCGGCCTATGGATATCAAGCCTTCCTCAGGAAGGGGCAAATCTTATATCTATCCGTTGATCTTCTCATATGGGTTATTACATACCAAATGACAACCGTTATATCCTCCTAACTACGGTGAGATGTTAGGCTATATCAAAGCATGTCTCTAACCATATAAAAGAGTCAATGACCTCAAGTCAAGGGATCAATGCATCTCCTGTCACTTGTGAGGTTAACTCATGACACCAAGTTAGAGCCTCATAGCGGGTCAGTCCGGTATATCCACCACTGATATAACTATATGCCTACATTAACACCTCGTGCCTAACCAGCACATAAACTAGTCCCACATGTACCAGAGCTATCCCTTATCTACTCACGTACTTGACTGGGGACATAAGTTTGAGCACAGATCCAATCTGTCTCCAGGGACATTATCATGCAAGTACATAGTCGCTGATATAAATATAGCATAATTATGGCAATGCCAAACTGATATATAAAATATCAATATCATGTAGTACAACATAAACCAACAACGGGTCTAAGGGCATAAACACCAACAGTTAACTCTCCTTTGTTCTCCTCTTGGCACAT
The DNA here is from genome assembly GCA_027562315.1 of Costus pulverulentus. Classification (NCBI taxonomy): domain Eukaryota; kingdom Viridiplantae; phylum Streptophyta; class Magnoliopsida; order Zingiberales; family Costaceae; genus Costus; species Costus pulverulentus. Next base: position 4,031 of record JANTFE010023259.1, on the reverse strand, counting down.
TCTCCTTGTGGGTGGCGCAAGTTCTTGAGAAGAACTCCCAAAGGCATGGATCTTCTTCTCAAGTGATGTGGGGCGGAGACACGTGATGTTTTCGAATCGCGTCGTTTGAATGTTGCATGCTTAGTGACCCCATCATCAAGGCTAGCACCGGGTGTGGAAGAAGAGAACTTGAGCGTTTGTTCTGTGCGAGACAGCGGAGGGCGCACGCTTGGGCGCCTACATCGCACACCTTTGCTTTGCTTCAAGGTATCATTTCTTACCCACCGTGTCGATTCCCTCAAATGGTGTTTTGTGCTTTTATTATATGCTCATATGCCATCTGAATTTTGTTTCAAAATTTCCGTATGGCACATGTTTTTTTATTTAGAGAAATTGTAAGTTCATCTATGCCAAATCTTCTCTTTCAGTTTTGGAATGATTCTAACTTCTCCTTGCGAGTCATGGATATACCTTGCTTATAGGACCCATGAAAATTGTTTGGGGTGATTTCCCTAAATTATCATGTGGTTATAGGTACTAAGGTGGCGCATACATGCTGTCCACTAGTGGACAGCAAGTTGGCGCACCTTTGGAAGGGCCTTAGAGAGGTTGAAAATCATGAAAATTTGATTAGTGATTGATTGTGGTTGATGGACATGTTTTCTGAGAAATTAAAACTGAAGTTTTATGTTTTCATGAGCATATATCATGATTGTGCATCGTGTTGTGGTTATAGTCAAGCCCCTTGTATGCTTGTGATTTATTGTTTGTGAGCCATCAGATAGAAGGTTAGGCGAGCATCCCTCTTGGAGCTTGCATCTTGGTGCATCAACGATGATGGCGCATCTTGCTTCGTGGCGCAAGTAAGTGCTTGGCCGAACCGTATAGTTTGTGAGCTATCCCTCTAGGCATATGCATGATGGTGCATCATGCATGTAGGAGGCACCAAGGTCTAGGCCGAACCTTCTAGGGGCGCATCTTGTATGAGCTTCCAAGGGTTTGTGTGCTATTCCTTAGTGTGGAGGACCTTGGAGCCACACTTGAAGATAAAGCTTAGTGGCGGCTAGGTTAGATCTCGTTGGGGCTTCTGATGGGGGCAGAGACCACCGTTCACGAAGGTACAAATGGAGTCTACAATAACCATAGTCGAAGACTAGGAAGCTCTCAAATAAGCTAGCAAACTCGCTCAATTAAGCTAGCTCAATAAGTGGAAAATGACTATTTCAATCACTCAATGATCTCAAGTCGCTCAAGCTCACAACGTTCAATGGAGTTGCCTCATCAAACCAGAACTTGCAAATGCTGCTCCAACCCATGAAGCATGCTATAATGTTCGGCCCAAATAAAGATCTCTTGAAGCCAAGTCCAAGTCCATCTTCAATGCCCCTTTACCTTGTAACGTTCACATTCAGCCAGCAAAGAAGGCAACAGCCAATTTCATCAAGCGCATGCCAACACTATCTTCTTCGCCCCACAAAGGAAATCTTCCACGTCCCCAGCAGCTCCTCACAAAGAAACTTCAATGTCTCTCTCTGCCAATCGAAGATGGAAACAACAATGTTCGTTCAACCCACAAAAGGAAACTGCAACGTTCACCGAGCAACGTTCACTTGGAAAGCTTCTCCTATATGTATCAAAGCTTGAACCTTGTAAACGCAGAATTCGTTGAATCGAAATGGTTTTTCGTCCTCAATCGGATGTCTCTGATCTTCTTCTCCTCTGAGGCGCTTGTGTCGCCTATCCTTCCCCTCGCCTCCTTCTAGGGCTGAGTCCCTCCCTCTTCCCTTCTTCTCTACAAGCTTCTTCCTCACGAGACCAAGTCAAACAACCACATATTCCTAGTTTCCAGATTTCCAAAAACTCGTCACCTCGCCGCCGACCATCCACTGGCCGGATCTCTACAAGACTTCGGCCATCATCGTCCCTACCCCTGAACAACCTCCAGCCGCCGGCATCCATCCATTCGCCACCTCAATCACCGGAATCAAAACTTCCATTCGATCCCCTATTGTCGCCCTGATTCTGCCCTACTCCTGCCTTTTAGCGTCGTTCGACTCCGACTAGCCACCGTCCGCCTCCAAACTCCGGCCACCACTTCGCCATAGTCAGAGGGACCTCCCATCATAACAGGTCTGGCGATCGTCGACCACTGGACGAACGCCGACCAACTCCGCTCGGCGCTCGTGTTTCCCCCTGTTTCGCCAGATTCCGCCCTACATCTACTCCTCATCATGGTTCTCCTCCGGCCAGCCACCGCCCATCTCCAAACTCTGGCCAACTCTTCTCCATGAACATAAGGACCCTGAGTCGTAACAGGTCCGGCGGTCGTACACTACCGGACGAACGCCGACGACTTCCGCCCCTTACGCCATTTCCCCTGTTTCCCATAATTTTTTGTGTCTATTGTTTCGTGTTCTGCTAATTCTAATCTAAATAAGCTTCTTCTTGCAGGTATCTTAAGCAATCGGCGCAACAAAATTCCAGAACTTTGGAACGAATAGAAAGACCAAATCTTGTTCTATCATATGGACTAGTTGGACTGAATCCAGATTCTTCAGATCAACCAAGGATACCTAGCAACTTTTCATATTTGAATAACTCCTGCAATTCTTCTAAAAACTAATCTGATTAGCCTTGTTCTTGCAGTTATTCAATGTGTTTAGACTTGATAGAACCTCTTATCTCTGACACGAGCATGAAGAATATGTTTCACTCTACAGATCTGATAACTTGGTTCTACTAAAAGAATCACCAGATCAACTTGGGAAGCATTGCAAAAGTCAAGACTAATAAGATTCTGCACTGCTTTATATTGAATAATCTGACTTGCTATATTGTTGCAAACGTTATAAATTGTTGACAACTCTTCATCATCTATTTTTCATGTCATTCAAAAGAACTAGTGTTGTTCTAGAACTTGGTTTAATTGGTTCAATTTTTGGATCACTGGATCCTGCTACAACATATAGTTACTTTTCTTAAATAATAATTTTCTGTAGCACTAAATTTTGGGTTGTTTGTGAAATTTGATATTTTCTAAAAATTCAAAAAAAAAATAAATAATTGAGTTTTGCATCACTAGTTTTACTACACGCTTCCCCCCTACATTAGCTTGTCACCTAGGTCAAGCATTGAACATCCTTTGGCATGTGATTGTTCAATGTGTTGATTAGGCTATGACCACATCGCTTGTTTACTACTTTCTATATCTGCTAAAGCATGCCTGGTTGTGTTTTATCATTTTGTTATCACTATAGGATTGCATGCTTGTAATGTTAGACAAAAGATAAAATTAAGAGGATGAGACCTCAAAAACCCTCAAAACAATATCAAGTATGAAATAGCCTTCTGACGCGTAGCCCTCGTCAAACTATCGATCAGTGGTTTGTGCATTGTTTCCCACCCTCGTGGGACACACTTACTTATCTTTACAAGGCGTGTGGTGGCAATGGTTTCCCCAATCCAATTTTATCAAGTCTGAAATTCGTTGGCCATGGGCATAACGGTTATGATAGACTTGAGTAGTTTTTTTATATGTGGTGGCCACATGATGGAACTCTAGAGACAGCGTTGAGAGTATAGGGTTTCGTGCTGTATCCAGCCCTCGATGTGTTAGTGTGTATGCCTTGAGACCTAGTATCAGTCCATCTTTTGTACTACTTGACATATATATGTATATATATATATATATATATTATTCTGGCATTGTCATTACCAATGTTTGTCTACATATGCGATTATGTACTTACATGATAATATCCCTAGAGACAGATTGGATATATGTTAAAATAGTTGTCCCCAGTCGATGTACCTGAGTGGATATGGGACAGCTCTGGTACTTATGACACCAGTATATGGGCTGGTTAGGCACGAGGTGCTAACGCAGACATATGGGTATATCAGTGGTGGATATGTTAGACCGACCCGCTGTGAGGCTATGACTTGGTTGAAAGGGTCCCCTTCAAGGGGGAGCGAAACCCTAGATAGGCGCATAACAAAAATTCGAAGCGGAAGCAAGGGTTTCTATATCGCATGCATGTCATATGACCAAC
>JANTFE010023258.1:0-20285 GCA_027562315.1 Costus pulverulentus | reverse complement strand
TCAGGAGATGAACGGTTAGATCTGGAGCCTTAGGGTTTGATATGATCTAGACCAAGTGGCTTGGGTTAATTGGTCTTTGAACCAAACCAATTTGAACCGGTTCACATGAGTGAACGCATGGTTCAAGTCATGGATTCCATTTATGGTAAGTCATCAAGGCCTCTTCTCAAAACGCCAAAACGCCAAAGAGGTTACTCACTTCACTTGGCTTCTTGCACTTTCGTGTAGAGAAGAGGTGGACAAAGAGAGGAGCTCTCGGCCAAGCAAGCATCTCATCTCTCATCCCTTCCATTCGACAAGGACACTTGAAGATCTTTGCTAGCACAAAGATCAACAAGAAGAAGCCATCTCTCTTCTTGTGTGCGGTACCTTTGGAGAAGAAGCATTTGATTCTTTCTCTTCCAAGCCGCCTCCTTACTCATGGCTATGGTAAGATCACTTGTCGATCTTTGCAAGTTATAACAAGTTGGTCATATGACATGCATGCGATATAGAAACCCTTGCTTCCGCTTCGAATTTTTGTTATGCGCCTATCTAGGGTTTCGCTCCCCCTTGAAGGGGACCCTTTCACCCTTTGTATTTCGATTACCTCTTGATGAAATAACATTGTCTATTAGTTGCCTAGCTTAATTACTTGTGTTAGTGATAAGATTCTTCTTTAGCCGAGCTCTTCCCCTTTCTTCTAGCTCTTCCACCGAAACCCTAAGAAGCTCTCCCCTTTGTTTGTGTGCGCCACCACAAGGAGGACTTCTTTCACCCTCGATTTGGAGCAAGAAGAGAAGCACCCTCGGCTTCAAGGAGTTCTCAACCTATTCGGCTAAGTCTTTCACCTTCATCTCTTATTTGACTTTGAGAACTCTTCTCTACAGTAATCCTTGTTTATATAACTTGTAGATTGCGCTTGGAGTGGCCTAAGAGGGGCGTTCCCCCTCCCCTTCTCCTTCTCCCTCTCTCTCTCTAGTTGCTTAAGATTAGCATGGGAACTTGTGAGGCTTAACCTCACCCCTTGATTTGTTCCTGTATTAAAATCTGTGACTTGTACGGATCTTCTGTGATTGTTTGTAAGCTCCACCCTACACCTTCCATCAGAGTTGGACCGGTGAAGATCGGGAAGCATAGTCCTTCAATTCTCAAGGGCTGCACTGTAAGTTTATTTTCCAGCATTTACAGCTTTCTAGTGTAACTTTTATTTACTGCTTAAACTCGGGTTTCCTATATTTTAAAATACAAAAAAATTAGTTTCTTAACCTCGTTAGCACAACTTCGGTTTTTTCTTATTATTAAGCTATTTATTAAAATCAGTTTTCAAAATCGTTGTTTGAATGTTTTAGACCCCCCGTCCTGCATCATAGATGGCATGTACCCACTTAGATGCATACTTTTTATTTTTGACTTCAACTCTTTTCTTCGGTACCACTATCAATTTTGCATAGTGCCAAGTGGAGGAGTCTTATTCTTTTTCTCTCTCATTGTCTTTTAGACATAGACTTCAACCCACGTCTTAGGTACCACTATCAATTTTACATAGTGCCAAGTAGGGGAGTCTCTAACTATTTTTATGGATCTTGGATTCTTCCTTCCCAACAAATAGCAAGATAGACTAAACATTTACTAGGTTGATCAATTGATATCAATTCAGTAATCATACTCATATGCTCATTTTATTTAAAGGAGTAGTTTCACCATTAAATCTTATTCCTCAAATCACACATTGACCCAAAATTTCATGCATCAACCAATGTCAAATTTCAAAAGATAGATATGCATTAGAGAAATAAATTTAACATGATAGGTTTCTTTCTAATATGAATACAAGTTTATTAATCATCAAGGAAGATATTTATCAATGAAAATCTTTTAAAAATAGAATCACACCACAAGATAGTAGAAAGTGGATCATGAACAATCATATCATCATACAACCATATCGCAGAAATATCAGTGAGTGATACATCTAAAGCAAATCAAAGATGCAACCATATGAAATAATCATGAATACAAGAGAATGCAAACGATACTCACAAAACTATATAGCAAGCTCTGACCAAAAATACATAAGGCTGAGACCAAAAATAGTGTCGGGGCAGATGCTGCTTGGTTCAAAGATGTGCCTTTTGAAAATTTTACCTGCACAATTTAAGGTACATAAGGCTCAGTTTAAAAATAGTCTCTAAAAATTAATAACGATAAAAATAATTTTTCTCAAGTGAGAATCAGAGATGTTGCCAGAGGTCTGAAGATGATGCCGGTGGAAAGAGTCGAGCAGGCAAGAAGCAGAGGGTAGAACAGATGCAATATGAAAAGCTGCTAGCAATGATGGTGATGGCAACAGTAGAGTGAGTAATCTGTAGTGGCCTACTAGAGACTACAGTCCTGGAGGTGAGATCGTCGGCCGGTGGGTGTCAGAAATAATGTTGCATAGATAAAAAGAATCAGTCACTAATGAAAAGTCTACTGCATAAATAAATAAAATCAATAGAAATAGAGGCAGTATAAGAAGTAAGAGTCTGCTGATGGTATAATCCAGTATAGACGGCTGGAAACAGAGATGTCAGAGGTAGATACAGTGGTAGCTAGAGGTGAAAGATAGTTGCTCTTGAAGATTTCTGGATATGGAGGCAAAAGAAGCTATAACATGTAGAAAGCAAGTAGAGCAGCTAGTGAATTTTTTTTTAAAAGTAGCCATACCCAAAAATAAGATTTAATGATCCAAAAAGAAAATAGACAGAACTATGTAATAGAATGAAACTTGTTCTTTCCGGTCGTATGAAAAATAAAGTATCAAAATCTTTCAGGAATTTAGGGTGCCAACAGAAAGAAGGCTAATCAGATTACAAAACTAAAAACTACACAGAAGTTAATCAAATTCGAAAAGTTGCTATGTGTCATAGAATTGTCAGAAAATATTTTCATGAAAACAACAAATCCTCAAGATAGAATGAAACATGTTTTTCATATTCCATGCAAAAGATCAGGGTTTCACCTCATTAAAGCATCTTAAAAACTTGCAGCAAAAATGCTAATCAGAATAGTCTATAGAAAACTATTGCAGAAATTAATTAGAATCGAAAAGATGCTATGTGTTTTAGAATGATCCATGGACTTTAAAATTTAGCAAAAATATCCAGATGCTAGACAAAGATGAGTAGTTCATGCTTGTGCCAAAGATCAAAATTTTTTCCAACCCAATTTCTTAAAATCGTAGCGAGAAAACACCTAGTCAAGCAAGCAGAATCCAGTTTTAAAATACGGTACCGTGAAATATATTACGTGAAATATATATTTCAAAGAATTCTCGGTTAAAAAATATGTAGGAAATATGGTACCGTAAATTGCATTACTGTAGTACTGTAAAAAATGCAAAACTCTCGGATAAGAAATCGAACAAAATTACGGCCCATGTAAAATATTACAGCAGTGCCGTATTTTGTGTAAAATTTGATTTTCCCTTAAAAAAGAGAAGAAAAATTAATTCTAAAAATAAACTAAAATAAAAGAAACTAAGCTAAGGTAAGAGTGCTTGGGTTACCTCCAAAGAAGCGCTAATTTTTAGGTCATTAGCTTGACCAAAAATCAAATCTCATGGTGAAGCAGATGAATCTGTTCCAAAGTAAATAGCGTGTAATTTCTTTCTTTTCCGCTGTCCAAAAATTTTAGCCACTAATTTAAATATCTAAAATTTTAAATAAATCACAATTGACATGGCTTTCTCAAATATGCAGAAATGAAAATCAAAATTTTCAACTTCGCATAAAGGATATTCAATGATCTTCCTAAATTTATCATAGAGTAAAATCATTAGTCCTTTCTTCAAAATTTTATTTTCAATTACCATAGGACATTGATCAAAAGATATAAGCATTAGATCATCAAAATAATTTTTTTGTCTCAAATTAGATTCCTCAATAAGACATAAATATTTAATGAAATCAGAAGATTCAACAGTAGATATGGGTAAAACATCAGAGTGAGATATAACAATGTTTTTAATTTTTAAATCATTTTCAAGTTCCTCATGCTCAGAATCAAACAACTCATTGATTTCAAAGTTATCAACAAAATCATAGTAAGATTTATTAAAGTTCACATAAGGCTCAATCTCAAAACAATCATAATCAGAGGGGGAATTTTCTAAATCAAGTTCTTCAGTTTCAAACTCAAATAAACAAGCTTGTTGTGCTAACTCGGTTTCTAAAAATTTAGAATGAACAGATATAGATTCTACATTCGAAGCAAGCTGACCGATTATCTCCTTAAGATGTTCAATTTCCTTATTTTGATTTGTCATAAATTGGTTTTGATTTGACATGAATTTTTCAAGCATGGATTCTAACCTAGATGCTTCAGTATCCTCAAAGTATGGTTCAGAAACATGATTTGAGCGAACCTCATAAAAAGAATATTGATCATCTTGGTACCATGGTGCATTGGGATTTGCATGATTTCTAAATTGGCATTCAGATGCATAATGATCATTACATTTACAAACATTACATCTAATAGAAGAAATAGAGTGTAATTTCAATTTATCTGCAAGAGTGCACAATGAATCATCTTTATGCTTACCTTGTGGCATGTATACCTTACCCCTTTCAGTTGCCCATGTGTTGTAATTAAAAGACATATCTTCAAATCTATCAAGAATAGAAAGATTATCCAACACCAATCAATCATAATTTTTTTTTTCAGAATATAGAAAAAAACAAAAAATAATAAACACAAGAAAATTCACAAAATTCATAAATCACAGTTCTGTCACAACTTGTGAAATCCAAAACCTGCAAAAACAGAAAACAAAGTTAAAACTAAAACAAATAAAACTTAGTCCAGCAATACTAACAACTATTTTGATATTAACAAAACTAAGGTCCCCGGCAATGGCGCCAAAAACTTGTTGTGGTCCGAAAGGACACACTTATGAATACAAGAAGGTAGACTTATTTCAGGTGTTGCGGCCAAAACCTAAGTGTTGGCATACAGGGACTTTTGTCACTCCCTGACACGGCTCCAAAAATTTGTTGTCCCTAAACTTGTAGTGTCCGCAAGTACACGGATACTCGAAGTAATAAAAAAAGTATCGAATCCACAGGGACCTATGTGTTAAATACCAATTAGTTGTATTCTTACTTGCTAAGCGACCGCTTTTAATGCAAGTAAACAATGGGAAGAGCGAAAAGACAAGTAGAGAGATAAACTGGGACTAGGGTTTCATCCACTTTAATTTTAATGACTATATATGAAGAAAAGGTCGTTAGACTAATTTTATCATGATAAAGACATAATTTACTTCATAAAAGAATCATCTCACTTTCATGCAAACGATCATGCAGGGACCAATCCTCGCTTTCACACAAGATTTATCCCAAGCTAATAATAAGTAAATCATCATGCGAAGAACTCAAGGATCACTTTCGTGCACTCGAATTCCAAGTTGATCATCTCGAGTGGAATCGCAAGGATCAGTTTCGTGCATCCAAGTCTCAACACAAGTTCTACCTATGGTTTTCTAACGTTCCGATCTTCACTTTCGTGCAAGATCTCCACGTTTGACACAATAACTCAATCCTAGATTCTTTTTATCAAACATAGGAATAACATCACTAAAAATCAGAATTCAAAGAACAAACCTAATTTCTTACGATAAGTTTCAAACTCAATGATTTTTTAGGGTTCCAAATTTCACAATCAACCTTTCAGTCTATTTTGCAAAATTCTAAAACATGCATGACAATAAGAAACTATGGAGAATTAAAGACAAGTCATCGCACAAGTAGAATTTATCACAGTAAAACTATTCTGATGAAAATAAAGTTATCTAGTCATTAAAAATAAAAGTGAATTACTCTCCCATGTCCCAAAATAAGATTAAGCTAGCATGGAAGAGAAAATACAGTAAACCATAGTTTCAAAGTGTCAAAAATCCAAGAAGAAGGGAGAAACAACGTTACAACATGGCTGTAATGGAAATTGCAGCCGTAATTTGCTTGTGAACCCGCGGTAAATAGTGCCAGCTTCGTTCTTTTGTTGATTCCTCTTCCGATCGGACTCCTTTCACTCTAAAACTTCTAATGTGTCCTCCTCTCCTCCATACAAAGCCTCTGTGTAAAAATCGTGACCTGAGGTGGCCTCCAAGCCTCTCGATGTGAAGCTGAACCCTAAGCGCCTCTCTGTTGATTGCTCCCTCGATTCCTCATAAAAATTAGAGATTTTAGTCCCTTTATCTTCTCCTCATCGAGATGAGTCCGCATCTTCTTTTAGATCTTAATTTGGATGTCTGGATCTCAATATATGGTCCGTGCAAGAATCGGGCTTCAAATTGGATTGTGGAAGTCGCATTCTAGAAGGAAATTACGGCAGTGTAATATGTTACAGCACTGCCGTAAAATCGGTCAAGTGTTCTGGTCTGAGATCTTCACAAAATATGGCACCGTAAAATGCTTCACGGCGGTGCCGTAAAATCGGCTGAACACTCTGGTCAGAAACGTCTAGAAAATACATCTCGTAAAATAGTTTATGGCGGTGCCGTAATTTTTGTGAAATCTTCTGTTTGAAAAACTCCCCAAAATATGGCAGGTGCTCTAATATTACGGCATCGTATAGAAATGCGGTACCATAATATAGATTACGGCACTACCGTATTTTGGTTTATTGCCTCGATTTGCATGAAATTTGTCATGTGATCTCTTCTTGATAATGGTAATTATTCCATATGTTTGATTTTGCTCAAAAATGCCCAAAAATAGTGCCTTTTTACCTGAAAATCATCAAAAACCAAAATAGAAGTAGATTTTGCAACATTTGATAAATTTAGCATAAAAATTAGTAAAAGTTTATCAATTTAGCATGAAAATATATATAAAATGAAACAAAATATACTATATATTTTGGTGTTATCACTTGTGCATGCTTGGGGGCACGCCCGTGTTTGGAGTCGCCGAAATCCACAGAAGAGAACATGGCTTGCCCGTGCTTCGAGGCACGCCCGTGTTTGGAGTCGCCGAAATCCACAGAAGAGAACACGGCTTGCCCGTACTCGGAGGCACGCCTGTGTTTGGAGTCATCAGGATCCGCCGAGGTGAACATTGCCTGCCCGTGTTCTGGCTTGCCCGAAATCACCGTCTTTTCTATTTTTAGCCGAAGCGAACACGGCCGGCCCGTGTTTAGATGCACGCCCGTGTTCAGGGCCTCCAGAAATCGCTGAGTCAAATACGGCCTACCCGTGTTTGGGTGCATGGCCATGATCAGGGTCGCACGAAGCCGACGAGCCGATCACGCCCATGCTAGGACGCACGGCCTGGCCGTGTTTGGCTCGCAGTGACATTTTCTAGTGCTCGTTTAGGAGCAGATCTTCTTGCTTTTCAGTGCTGACTTCTCCTACGTCAACTCACCCCCGGTTTGAAGAGTTCTCCTCCGAAGAACTAGGGGATCGAGGCTCATCAGGGTCCGAGGGCTCCTCTAAGGAACAATAGAAGGGGAGGAGGTCTGCAACGTTGAAGACGTGGTGGATCCCTATGTCCTCGGGTAAGTTAAGAACATAGGCATTGGAGACGATCCGCCGTACCACCGCATAGAGCCCCATGTAATGTGGTTGGAGCTTAAAATGTGCCCTGCTTGATAGATGCTCGGGGTGGATACGCACCCTCACCAACTCACCAATAGAGAAATGATGTGGCCTATGGTGCTCGTTGGCCTTTAGCGGAGTATAAGTGTTGCCCAAAAAGATACGATGCCGAACTTCATCATGCAAACTAGCTACATGCTGGGCAAAGGAGTAAGCATGCTCGGACAAGTGGGACTCCAAGGGAAGATCATGTTGGTCAATGGGTTTGTGAGTTGATGACCCGTTATGATCTGGAAGGGACTAAGACCCGTAGACCTATTGGCTGCACTGTTGTATCCCAAGACCTCGAGTGATCGCCTATGAGGCAACAAAGCAAATTTCCTAAACTATGGTTAACAACCTCGGTTTGCCTATCAGTTTGGGGGTGGTAGGCTGTCGAGAATTTCAGTGTGGTGCCCATGAGGGCCCAGAGTGAGCGCCAGAAGTGGCTCATGAACTGCGTATCATGGTCGGACACTATGGTTGAAGGCCATGGAGACGCACAATCTCCCTAACGAAAAGGTGTGCCATGTGGGACGCATCTGCAGTGCACGAACATGGGATAAAATGGGCCATTTTTAGGAACCGGTCCACAACCACGTAGATGGAATCGAAATGAGAGGTGGTTCGGGGCAACCCAAGGACAATGTCCATGCTGAGGTTGCACCAGCGGCCTTCGGCCACTAGCAAGGGGGTGTAGAGACCCATGTTCGGGGGACGGGGCCTAGCCAATTGACACGTGCCACAATGACGAACAATACGCTCCACATCCTTGCGGAGGGAGGGCTAAACGAAATGTTCCTCCGCCAACTCGAGTATCTTGTCAGGGCCATAGTGGCCGGCAACACCTCCTGCATTCAGCTCGAGCAAAATATGGTCTTGAAGCGACGATCGGGGAATGCACAAGCGATTCCACAGGAAAAGGTAACCCTTGCACAGCTGATATGGGGACTCGGGATCCGAGGACTCATTCAAGGTGGCATAGATGGCGCCAAAATCAAAACAGGTGGTGTACTCATATTTGACATGGTCAAAGGTGTTGACACGAGTGCACATTATTCATAAAAGAGTCTAGACTCGACTTAAGGCTTCTGCGACGACATTCTCTTTTCCTGCCTTGTGGTTGATCACGAAGGAGTACTGTTGTAGGTACTCGACCCACTTAGCATGGCAGGTGCCCAACTTCTTTTGTGCATTAAGAAAAGATAGGGCCTGATGGTCGGTATACAACACAAACTCACGGTGGAGGAGATAGTGCCTCCACTATCGAAGGGACTGAACGATGGCATAAAACTATTTGTCGTACGTTGAATAATGTTGCCAGACAGCATTCAATTTCTCGATAAAGAAGGCCACAGGGTGACCCTCTTGGCTAAGGAAACCACCGATACGTCGAAGGCACGTTGAGTGGCAGGAGTCCACTCAAAGTCGTCCTTAGAGAGACGCTGGGTTAGAGGGATGGAAATCATGTTGAACCCACGGATGAACCGGCAGTAGAAACCGATAGACCTAGGAAACTACGGACCTCCAACATAGTATGTGGTTCAGGCCAATGCCGGATGGCCTCAACCTTGGCGGGATCGACAGACATGCCTTGATCGGACACAATAAACCCCAGAAAATAGACGTGGTTGGTCATGAAGGCACATTTCTTCGTGTTAAAGAAGAGGTGTTCCTTGCATAGAAGGTCAAATGTGGAGCGAAGATGCTCCAAATGCTCATCACGGGTCCGACTATAGATCAGGATGTCGTCGAAGTAGACGATCAAAAACTTGCCCATGTAGGGCTTAAGTACGTGACTCATCAAATGCATGAATGTGGACGGGGCATTGGACAACCCAAATGGCATGACAAGCCACTCGTAAAGACTGTCCTTGGTCTTGAACACGGTCTTCAACTCATCACCCTCGCAAATGCGGACTTGGTGGTACCCGCTACGAAGGTCGAGCTTGGAAAACCAAGACGCGCCGGAGATCAAGTCCAACATGTCGTTAAGCCAAGGTATGGGAAACCTATACTTGACGGTGATCCTATTAATGGCGTGACTATCGATACACATGTGCCCCGACCCATCCTTCATGGGTGTGAGGAGCTCGGGAATGGCACAAGGGCTGAGACTCTCACAGATGTACCCCTTGGTGAGGAGTTCATCCACCTGACACTGCAGCTCAGCGTGTTGATGACGCCGAAATATGTAGTATATTTTGCATCATTTTAGATACCTTTTCATGCTAAATTGAGGATCTTTTTACATGTTTTTATGATAAATCCATCAAATATTGCAAAGTCTACTTCTATTTCGGTTTTTCATGTTTTTTAGGCAAAAAGGCACTATTCTAGGCATTTTCAAGCAAAATTAAATATATGGAAGAGTTCTCATCATCAAGAGGAGATGGCCCAAGAAATTTCACGTAAATCGAAGCAAGCCAGCAAATTACGGTAGTGCCGTAATCTATTTTATGGTACCGTAATTCCAAATGGTACCGTAAAATCCGAACACTGCCGTAATTTGTGAAGATTTTCGAACAGAAAGATTTCCCAATTTTACGGTACCTGCCGTAAGGGATTTCACTATCGTATTTTCTAGCTATTTCAGAACAGAGAGTTTAGCAAAGTTTACGGCACTGACCGCAAACTATTTTACGGGCCGTGTTTTCCGACATGACATCGGCACAGAAGACTCAAGAGATTTTACAGCACCAGCCGTAAACAACTACACTGTCGTAACATCGATTTTGAACGCGACACCTAGGTTAATGTCCATGCCCGATCCTTGCGGAGATGATTGCGGATGATTCAGAAGTTTATATTCGATGCCGTAAGAAGTAAAATGGGAGCTTTGGACCGGAGGATTAGGGAGTGACCAAAAGCCCTAAATTTTGTGCACCATCAAGGGAGAAATCGAGATCGACGCCGCCGCCAAGGGTTTCGCCGCCACGCTCGATCCAGACAATCTCCGGCCGCGATTTTCATACCAAAGCTTCGTTAGGAGAAGGAGACAACACACCAAAAGTTTCAGACCGAGAGGAGATCGATTGGAGGAGAAAACGAAGAACAAAGCATTGCCGACATTGTTCACCGAAGCTATTTAGAGATTACGGCTGTGAAATTCTTCACAGCCGTCCTGTATTTGCTAACTTCTCTTTTCTTTCGATTTACGATCCTCTGAAACCATGATTTGCTGTAATTCCCTCACGATGATAGCTTAAACTATTTTTGGGACATGGGGGAGTAATTTACTTAACTTCCAATGACTAAATAACTCTTTTATTTCAATATTTCATTGAGTTTGATCTTAGCATGATCATTTTCGCTTGAGACTGAAAGGTAATTGCTTGAAAATTTAGAACCCTAGAACTACATGTTAGGATCCCTTCCTTAGGTTAGATCCATCTTGAACTTTTCTAGTAGAATAATTGCCATGACTATAATATGAACCTATAAATCGAGTTTATTTAACAAACGTGGAGATCTTGTGCGAAAGCAAGGATCGGAACGTTGGAGATCCTTGAGTGAAACTAGTTGCGAGACTCGGATGCACGAAAGTGATCCTTGAGACTTCACTAGAGATTCCTAGAACTCGGATGCACGAAAGTGATCCTTGAGTTCATTATTTGATAATATCTTCATCATGATAAAATTGATCAACGAAATCCTTATTCATGTCTAGTCATAAAAGTTTAAGTGAACGAAACCCTAGTCCCAGCTTTTCTCTCTGATAATCCTATTTTCTTAGTTTTCGATTGCTATTTTTACGATCTATATGAGTGCCCGTTGTACTTGATGTAAGTGGTGAAAATACTCATGCACCTGCAATCCTCGGTGGGCCAAGGCTAGACTAGGTTGCAGTGCACCACGACAACTGTAGGGTGACCCGACTCTTCACCACTCGTGTAGCGCTCGGCCTCGACATCGTGCTCAGTGTGGTCGCGAGTGATGATGGCGATGCGCGTTGGGCCCTTGTCTGCAAGGGCATGGTTTTTTGGGACTATCACGTGACAAGTGGCCCGGTTGCAAGCAATTGTAACAGGTGACGCGGCTAGAGGATCCCATCATGGGGGCCTTGCCCTTCTCCTCCCAAGTGGGTCTATAAGACTAGGCCTCGGGGGTTGGACACCTAGGGGACTGATTGGTCTGAAGTGTAGGTCGTGGATCCGGACACTCAAGACGAGGACGCGGGGGATCGCCAGCATGAGGTCGCCTATGGGGCCCGACATCGCTGCGCTTAGCCACAGCGCGAAGGTCATGCTCGATATCTCTAGCGCGCTGAAAGGTCTAGTCAAACGTCTCTGATCCATACTGATGAAGGATGGAAATCCTAAGCCCTAGATCACCTTAGGTATGTGGCTCTAACAAGAGATGATGGATACGGGAATAACAAGAAAGGGAAGAATGCACCTGGGCCCCCTTATGGGAAGGGGGCCGAACTCCCCCTAAATCTCCATGGCAGGGATACTCCTCAACACGTCTTCAGTAGTTGGTGATGATGCGTCAAGGTGCTTCAACTTCAGCGTCAAGACTATCTTCTTAGACTTTGATCTTGGCAACGGAACAGTATCACGGCAAGGTTTTGAGGGAAATGGTGATCAGCAGTGAGAAGCAATGAAGATGAGGGAAATGGAATGGTAACCGGCAGGGGAGCAAGCTCAACCCAAGAGGAGCAAGCTCAACTCTCACAAACGTAAACACAGAATTTCAGTTTCAAAATATTTCAGACTAAGTGCAAAGTGTTACATGCGCAATCTTAAAACCCTCCTCTCCATGATTACATTTTGGGGGTGACCTTTGGTATTCTCCTGTTGAGTTTTCATTGGCGGTAACTAGTGTTTGCTGAGCTACTGTGATGATCCTTGCATATGCAGAATGAAGATTTGTACTCGTTGCTTGATTTGGTGTTGGCTGGGTTGTTGCTAGCTGTATTGTTGTGCTCATCCTTTGCGTATGCTGTTGTGCATATTTCTAGCCGTTGCATTGAGTTAATGTTTGCTGAATTGTCACTGCGTTTGCTCAGCCAAACCGAGGCTGGATTGGCTGAGTTGAAATGGAGCTAGCTAACTTGAATTGGATGTTGGGCTGATGTTGACTGTCTTTGACTGATCCATGCCAAGGCCACATTGTTGTTGGAGAGGCTAGATGCTTGCATGTGCAATACATGTGTGCATAAGACCTAGGCTAGAACAACCTATTGCAACCACTAAAATAAAAGAAAGGTTTCAAAATAAACCTAGGCTAATCCTAGCTACAACATACTACCAAGTGCTTGAAGAAAACATAGAGTTTGTAAAACATTATAGTGCAACAAAATAACAAGTCTTAACAAGTTCACAAAATGATAGAAGGAGTCAAGTATTCATCCCATAGCGAATTGGGGTCCTCTTGAGCCTTGTAGATCTCCTTGGGGGTGCCCCTACATCAGCTTTCTCGGGGTTGGAAGAATTCTCCTCCGGAGAGTTAGATAAGAATCTCTCAAGTTCCTTGGGTAGATGCTGGCGCACTTCTTCTTCTCGGAGCCATTCTTCAGTGTGATCTTCCCATATGATGAGGTAATGATTTTGAACTCCCTATTTGCAGACATGTTGCTGAACTTCCAATATCTGACTGGTTCTCGTTGGTGGTCCTGGCGCTTCAATGTTGTGGGGTGCCTTGTAGGGTGTCATGTCTTCCACATTGATAGTATGGTGTATCCCAAGGGCCTGTGGCAAATCAAGCATGTAAGCATTATCATTTACCTTTTTTAATATCCAGAAAGGGCCCATAGCTCTCGGCTGCAACTTGGTGTTAGCACCAAGTTGCCTTTCCTTCCTGTTTCGCAGCATCACTAAGTCACCTTCCTGCAAATTCATGGACCGATGATGTGGATTAGCAGCCAACTCATATTCAAGTGTGTTCTTTGCAATATGATCCTTCACTTCATTATGTCTCTTGACAATGTGTTGTGCAAATGATAAGGCCGAGTGGTTGTGCTTGAAGGGTGATGGTAAGGTCACTAGGTCAATAGGTTTGCGTGGTTGGAAACCACAATTGAGTTGGAAAGGACTAGCACCCATGGTTTGATTTACCGCACTATTGAAAGCAAATTCAGTAGTGGGTAGTAACTTGTCCCAATTTCCTGGATGTGCCCCTACTAAACATCTTAGGATTATTACCTAGGGACCGGTTTACCACCTCGGTTTGACCATCAGATTGTGGATGGTAAGCTGTAGAAAAATTAAGTTTGGTTTCCATTAGCTTCCATAAAGTGATCCAAAAGTGTCCATCAAATTTAACATCTCTATCGGACACAATGGTCCGGGGTAATCCATGTAAACGCACCACATCCCTAAAGAAAAGTCTTGCCACATGAGAGGCATCCGTGGTCTTGGTGCATGGGATGAAGTGGGCCATTTTGGTGAATCTATCCACCACCACGAAGATGGAATCATAGTGGGCACTAGTGCGAGGGAGCCCAAGCACAAAGTCCATACTTAAATCATGCCAAGGCCCCTCAGGTATGGGTAAAGGCATGTACAAGCCAGTGTTATGCTTCCTTGTTTTGGAGATTTGGCATGTTTGACAATGAGCCACAATCTTGGTCACACCTTTATGCATAGCTAGCCAATAGAACCTTTCCTCTACCAAAGTCAATGTTTTGTCTCTTCCATGATGGTCGGCTGTACCACCCCCATGCAACTCCCAAACCATAAAATCTCTCAAAGATGTGTGTGGCATGTGTACTTTGCCTTTTCTAAATAGATACCCATCATTAAGTTCAAAATCGGGATTGCATGTAGAATCGGCTTTAATATCCATGAATATGTCATTGAAATCAGGGCATCCCTCATATTTGCCCTTGACCCTATCAAATCCTATGACCGACACTTGTAAGGTGTTTAAGAGAAGCAGTTTTCGGCTCAAAGCATCAGCCACTTTGTTTTGAACCCCAGCTTTGTGTTTTAGCACAAATGTGTATTGTTGTAGGAACTCAACCCATTTAGCATGCCTAGGGTTTAATTTGACTTGACTACTTAGATAAACGAGGGCTTGATGGTCACTATTGAGAATAAATTCCTTGTGAATGAGATAGTGCCTCCAATGCTTAAGAGCTTGCACTATGACATAGAACTCTTTATCATAAGTAGAATACGTTGCCTTGCTTCATTCAATTTTTCACTAAAAAAAGCAATTGGATGCCAGTTTTGACTAAGTGTTCCTCCAATTCCAACCCCCGAGGCACCACAATCCATAATGAACACTTTATTAAAATTAGGCAACCTCAATACCGGCGTAGTAGTGATTCTCAATTTTAGTTCTTCAAATGCCTTCTCAGCCGAGGTAGTCCATTCAAAATTTCCTTTGCGCAAGCAGTTAGTTATAGGTGCCACTAGGGTACTAAAGCCATGTATGAATCTCCTATAAAATGTAGCTAGGCCATGGAAACTCCTAGCCTCGGTGATGGAAGTTGGGGTGGGCCAATTAGCAATAGCCTCAACTTTTGAAGGGTCGGCTTTGAGCCCTTGGTCATTTATAATAAAGCCTAGAAATTCCATTTCTTGAGACAAGAAAACACATTTCTTCAAATTCAACAATAGATGTTCCTCTTTCAATAGATCAAGAGTGGCCCTTAAATGATTCAGGTGGTCGTGCTCGGTTTTGCTATAAATCAGGATATCATCAAAATACACCACTAAGAATTTCCCAATGTATGGTTTTAACACATGATGCATTAACCTCATAAAAGTGGAGGGAGCATTGGTTAGCCCGAAAGGCATAACCATCCAATCAGAGAGGCCATCTTGTGTCTTAAAAGCCGTCTTCCACTCATCTCCTACCCTAATCCTAACCTGATGGTACCCACTACGGAGGTCCACCTTGGAGAACTAAGATGAGCCTACTATCATGTCAAGGAGATCATCAAGCTAGAGAATAGTGAAGCGATACTTAACAGTGATCTTATTCATGGCCTGGCAATCAATGCACATTCTCCATGTACCATCCTTTTTTGGGGTAAGTAAAGCTGGTACCACACACGGGTGAGACTCTCTCTAATCAACCCCTTACTAAGCAATTCATCCACCTGCCTCTTCAATTCGGCATGTTCTAGGGGGCTCATATGGTAGTGGGGTACATGGGGTGTTGTATCCCAACAAGTAGGTAAACAAAACTTATTCCTGAAGTCGCAGCCAAAACTTATTGTATGGCACACAGGGACTTGTCACCCCCTGATACGGCTCAAAAAACTTGTTGAGTTACCACACTAGTTGTTATCTCCGCAAATGCACGGATACTTAAAGTAATAAAGAATGATATCGAACCCATAGAGACCTATGTTGTCAAGTACCAAATAAGTGATTTCTTCCTATCTAGGCAATCAAATGAAAGCAAAGTAAAGATCGAAAACACATTGGAAAATACTATCAGAGAGAAACTGAGTCTAGGGTTTCATTCACTTTAATTTTCATGACTAGATATATAAGGATATTCATCAATCAAATTCTATTATGATAAAGGAATAATTTTCTTTGTAAAGGGATTATCTCACTTTCGTGCAGATAACCATGCAGGGACCAATCCTCGCTTTCGTGCAAGATTTATCCCAAGCTAATGATAAGTAAATCATCAAACAAAGAACACGAGGATCACTTTCATGCATTCGAGTTCTAGGTTGATTGCCTCGAGTGGAAACTCAAGGATCACTTTCGTGCATTCGAGTCTCAACACAAGTTCCACCTATGGTTCTCCAATGTTCCGATCCTCACTTTCGTCCAAGATCTTCACGTTTGACACAATAACTCAATCCTAGGTTCATAATTATCATCATGGCAATTTAAACTACTAAAACAAAGAAATAAGAACTTAACCTAATTTCTTATGATAAGTTCCTATTAATCAATTTTACGGTTCCAAGTTCTCAAGCAAATCACCTTTCGGTCCTTATTGCAAAAACTCTAAATCATGATGACAAAAAGTAAACTAAGTAGAATCTTAGAGCAATAATCGCATAGGTAAAATTATCAAAGTAGAATAATCATGATGAAAGCAAAAAGCATCTAGTCATTAAGAAAATCAAAGGGAATTACTCTCCCATGTCCAAAAATATGTTTAAGCTAGCATGGTGAAGTAAATACAATGTTCCATAATTTTAGAAGATCGAAAATCAAAGGGAAAAGAGAGGTGAAGAAAATACACCACGACTGAAATTTAAATTACAGTCGTATTTTGTAGAGAGCGCGATGAACAGTAGCGGCGCCTCCTTCTTCTTTGATTTCTCCTCCAATTGATATCCTTGCATTCTGAAACTTCTGGAACGTTGTCTCCTCTTCCAGGTGAAGCTTCAATATGAATCTCACGGTCAAATGTGCTCTGGATTCGTCCCGGCAGTGAAACCCTAGGCGGCGGTGAAAGACGTGATTTCTCTCTGTGTAGTGAATAAAATTTAGGGCTTTTGGGGTCTTCCTCGCAAAAATCGAGCGTCAAAATTGACTGTGGAGTCGCATTCAGAATTGAAAATACGGCAGTGTAATATTTCATAGTAGTGCCGTAAAATCGATCTAGTGTTCTGGTATGAGATCTTCACACAATACAGCGCCGTAAAATGTTTCACGGTAGTGCCGTAAAATCGGCTCAAGACTCTGGTCGGAAACATCTAGAAAATACGGCCTGCGAAATAGTTTATGGTGGTGCCATAATTTGTGTGAAGTCTCCTATTTGAAATACTCCCCAAAATACGGCAGGTGCTCTAAAATTATGGCATCGTATGGAAATATGGTACCACAATATAAATTACGGCACTACCGTATTTTGGTTTGTTGTCTCGATTTGCGTAAATTTGTTATGAACTCCTCTTGATGATGATAACTCTTGCATGTATTCAATTTTGCTTGAAAATGCCTCAAAATAGTGCCTTTTTACCTGAAAATCATGAAAAACCAAAATAGAAGTAGATTTTGCAATATTTGATAAATTTAGCATAAAAATAAGCAAAAGATCTTCAATTTATCATGAAAAGATATATAAAATGATACAAAATATACTATATATTTTGGTGTCATCAAAATACATAAGGCTCAAACTTTGCTTGTCCTCAAGCAAAAATAAAAAATTGATTAAAAGAAAAACCTTTTCATGCTCAATAAATTTCTAAAATACAATCATCAAGAAAAAATTCCATCAATTATTTCATAAAACTTCAAGTAAACATATCATCCTTATAACTCAACCCTCTAGATCTACCATTCAATCCAATAAAATTTTGCAACTTGTATAATAATTAGAATTTTCAATCTCAAGATTTCACCCAATTTCAGTTCAAATCTATCATGCTTTTGTTTACAGGAATTAAGTTTCCAATATCTTTTTCCACACATAATTTTTTTTATGTGTTTGATTATTTTTGCAAAGATATGCCCACTTAGATTCACACTTTTTATTTTGACTTCAACTCTTTTCTTCGGTACCATTATTGACTTTGCATAGTGCCAAGTAGAGGAGTCTTATTCTTTTTCTCTATCATTATCTTTTAGGCATAGACTTCAACCTATGTCATAGTTACCACTATCAATTTTATATAGTGCCAAGTAGGGGAGTCTCTCACTATTTTTATGGATCTTGGATTCCTATTTCCCAACAAATAGCAAAAATAGACTAAACATCTATTAGGTTGATCAATTGATCTCAATTCTCAAATCATACCCATATACTCATTTTATTCAAAAGAATAGTTTTACTTTTAGATTTTATTCATCAAATAACATATCTACCCAAAATTTCATGCATCAACCAATGTCAAATTTCAAAAATAGATATGCATTGAAGAAATAAATCTAACATGATAATGTTTGTCTCTAATCATGAATTTGAATTTGTTCATCATCAATCAATCAATTCATCAACAATATAAATCATGAGTATACTCATCATCATCATCAAATATCACAATATCATATCATCAAAAAAATATAAAAATATATCATCATGTATGCTGCAACCATATCGAAGATAAATCATCATAATATCAAAATATTATAATACAACCCCATCGAAATAGTTGAAATTAGTATCATCATAATCATCATACAACCACATCGAAAAGAAATATAAGCATGTGAAACAGAATAGCAGTGTCGGTGGTCATAGAGGAGTAGAAGCATCAGCCTTCCCTTCATCACATGAAACATCAATAAGTTATAGAAAAGAAAGTATAGCAAAGAAGTTAGGGAAGATGATAACTCACAAGACATCTACTCCTCATCATCAGGGTGTGTCGCCTCAGCATTATAATATGGTTGGCCTCCTTGATCACCGTAGTGGCTATATCTCCTCTAGTCTTCATATCCAAAGCGGTCATAGAGAAAATTCCCCATGTCCTCCATATGGTCGCTCAATCTCTCTACATCTTGATGGAGGTGCCCAAGAGACTCAGTCACCTTCCATAAGGAGTCAATCACTCTCTCCATGTGGCGCTCTTGATTGTACATTTGTGTTGATAATACCTGGAATCCTGGATCATGGTGGCTAGCAAACCCTCCTCTAGGTGTGTCTGAAGAATCACCAGCAGGGTGTGAAGAATCATGATGGGGTGACTCCATGCCAAAGGGGTCACCTCTTCCACCCCATGTGGGTGGTGCTGGAACGGTGTCAAGTGGTGATGTGAAAGCTGCTTTAGCAGCACTTGGAGATAACTTCCAAATTGCTCTATCCCTGACTGTTGTCTTTTTAGGATGGGGTAACGGTAGAGTAGGGACATTTGATCCAAGGACCAACAAAAAGCATCCCCCTCTCTAACAATCATTTTCAAAGCCATGCAAGACTCAATATCAAGCCTTGCATTCCCTTTTGCCAATTCTACTACATAGGGCTCAACTCATAAGTACTGGGCTATAGGGGTTATCAATCCTCCTAAACAACAGCTCCTCTCTTTGCCCTAGCAACCTTGTCCATATGTTTCACCATAAAGAAAGCAACATCCACTGGAAAACCATTAAGCATCCCCCAAAGAAAATGAAGCTCATGTTGACGGACCATACTGTCACTATCTCCTCTACCAAACATGGTGTGTGCTAGCACTCTATGTGCATACTTGATACATGGGTTCATGAATTCCTCAATATCCCTTCTGATCTTTCCTTGGGTTGGGCATCACATTGAACCACATAAGGCTCAACCATGAAACAATCTCCAATTTTTCTCCAAATCTTCTTTCCTTTGTCAAACCACCTAGATCTCCTTCTTCTTCTCCTCCTTTTTCTAGAAATTTTATTTTTCTTTCCCTGTAATACTTTATCAACATCCTCAGAAGAATTGTTAGTTTCAACATTTGAGGATTCATCAAATAAATTCTGAACATCATAAACAACATCATCAATTATATCAATACTATAACATGATCCAGACTATGAAAGTTTATTCAAAGAATCATTAAGATCAAACTCAACAATGTTTTCACAAATTTTAAAAGTAATTTTTCCCTCTTTCACATCAATATGTGCTCCTGCAGTGGCTAAGAGTGGTCTACCAAGAATTATAGGATTTTTATAATTTTCTTCCATGTCTAAAACTACAAAATCTGCAGGTAAGAAAAATTCACCTATTTTTATTGGAACATTTGTTGGGGTATGCCCTTAAGGCTAATGTTTGAGGCCTTGGGATTGTATCAGTATCATGTAGTAAACTCTTCTGTTTATAAAGGCATGGTTATTATTCAGGTTGT
>JANTFE010023257.1:4024-17784 GCA_027562315.1 Costus pulverulentus | reverse complement strand
AGTGCAAATAAGGAAAGAAAGATGACCTAGGAGGAAAAGCCATATCTGATGGGCTTCCTCCTAGCCCTTCCAGACCTCCTTGGGGCAGGGTTGGCCCCTCCATCATTCATTCAAGCATTGCTAGACTAGCAATAGAGGTTAATAACTTCGAGATTAAGCCTGCTTTTATTTCATTGATTCAACATAATTAGTTTGGAGGATCTCCTCTGGAAGATCCCAATCAACACTTGTCTTTAATTTTGGAATTATGTGATACTATCAAAATAAATGGTGTTTCTAACGATGCTTTGAAATTAAGACTTTTTCCTTTTTCTCTTAGGGATCGAACAAAGACATAACTTCATTCTCATCCAACCGGTACCTTCACAACTTGGAATCAACTGTCAAATTCCTTCTTGACGAAATACTTCCCCCCAAGCAAGACACTTCAATTGAGAAATCAAATTACAAACTTTTCACAAAAAGATGGGGAGTCATTCAGCGAGGCCTGGGAGAGATTCAATGAACTACAGCGGAAGTGTCCTCACCATGGCATTGAAGATTGGGTTTTACTGCAAAATTTTTACTATGGATTATCAAATAATATCAAATTAACTGTGGATGTTGCTGCAGGTGGAGCTCTTATGAGTATAACACCAGATGCTACTTCAGACTGCTAGAGGAGATGGCATTGAATCACAATCAATGGACTGCTGAGAGAGAAGTACTTTACAAACCTTCTCAAGGTAAAGGTGATGGTGATGGATGGTGATCCTTAGCAGAGAAGGTAGACTTTTTGTGCAGTAAGTTTAATTCTATGCATACTGCTTCTATTTCTTCTATCATTTGTGAAATTTGTGGCAATGATGGTCATACTTCTGAAAATTGTAGAATAGTTGCTGATCAGGGTAATGAACATGTGAATGCTATAGGGAACTATAATCAAAGTAGATCTAATGATCCCTATTCTAGTACATATAACCCTGGATGGAGAAATCACCCCAACCTTTCATGGAAAAATAATAACAATGTAGGGGGGGAACACTGAGAATAAAGGATATCAAAGACCAAATCAGAATTTTAATCAAAATAAAAATCAAAATCAGAATTCAAATATAGAATCCATCCTTGAAAAAATTATGGCCAATCAAAATCAGTTTATGTCTAAGCAAGACCAACTCATGTCAAATCAAAATATACAAATTGAAGAATTTAAGGAAAATTTTCATCAAATCAACTCCAGATTGGAAAGAGTAGAAGCCCACAACAAAATTCATAAAAATTAGATTGCCCAGCAAGCTAGTGCACCTTATAGTCCCCCTGGGAAATTGCCTGCAAAACCTGAGATAAACCCTAGGGAGCACTGTAATGCCATCATGAATAGAAGTGGGAAACAACTAGGAGAACCTAGAGGAAGGTTTGATAACACTGAAAAAAGGCTTGATGATAATCAAGAGGAATTAGAGTTAGGAGAATCCTCTTCAGATGAGGAACCCCAAACTTGTTTACCACCTCAAAAGGGTGAAACAAACAAGTTCAGTGCAAATTCGACAACAGATTCAACAATTTGGTTAAAGTTATCTCAAACAGAATTTGTACTCAGAAATTCTTTTGGGCAGTAAACTAATAAGGTAAGATCCAATTGGTGCTAAGAAATCACACAAACTAGGATTTTGGAGAAACAAATGGAGCTTAGTCTAGAAATTCAAAACAAAGTGGGCAGGTGCAAAGAAACTCAAAACTCAGCAACAATCAGAGAGGCAAGGAGAAGCAGCAGATTTAGAAATCCCAGTAGGTGACGACACTTTCAGAAGATAGTCTAGAACATAAGCAAACAGATTTTGATGAAACTCAGCAGAAGTTCCCAGCAGTGACGAGAATAGAAACAAAGATCAGAAATTTCAAAAGCACAAACTGAGCACCTAAGGTTCACTCTGATACCACTAATGTAAAATGAAACTTTTAGAATTTAAAATCCTAGATCGTCCTTAGGTATGTAGCTCTCTCAATGAAGATTAACATGCACAAATGCAGGTTACTAAATGGTTACAAGTTTCTAGCAAGCAGTTGCAAGTAAATAATCAGTTTAGGTGGAGGACGCCTAAGGCCCCCTTGAAGGAAGGGGGCCGAATCCCCTTCTTCCTTGTGACAGTGGCCCTCAGTTTGTGGTTGAATAAGTTCTGATATCTTGGCTGATGGCTCCCGAGTTCCCTTCCAGTTTCAGCAACTAGTAGGCCTTCACGTCAACTCCAGTCACAAGCACTTAGAGGACAGTGGATGGAGGTTGTGGGAATGAAGACTCAGCGAGAAGGGAATGGGAACAGGAACAAAGAAAGAGAGGAGCAAGCTCAACTCTCGGCCATAAGCAACTTCACATGCTAACACAAGTTTCAGTTGTTCAAAGATTTTCGACTAAAAGTGCAAGTGTGGACAAATTACAAGTCTTTAAACCCTAAGACCCCAATGTTAACATTTTCTGAAACAACATTTGGAATTCCTGGTCTAGCTGGAAATTGCCAAGCTTCTTTGATTGGCTGCAGCTGGAGATTGTAAGACTTCTTTGATTGGCTGTTGCTTGCAGTGGAGATAGGCTGAGGGGATTTCCTTGCACATGCTGGTGAGGTACTTGATTGGTAGCATCATGCACATGCATATGACTGACATCTAGATTTGATCTAGCTGGATTGGAGTGGTTGAGTCTGAACTTGATCATGCTGATGCTGAAATTGATTTGGGCCTTGCCAATGTTGTTTGGACTTTGATCTCGCTAATTTTGAGCTGGAAATTGGTTGTGCTAGTTTGAAATTGAAGTTGACTGAGATTGTGTTGGCTTTGAACTTGTTACTCCCATGAGGTGTTGATTTGTAGTTGGGGGTTTAGGTGCCTTGTAAGTGCAATTACAGGTGCATAGATCCTAGGCTAAACATCCTATTACATTCACTACAAACAAAACAAATACTTAGGAAAATAAATCCTAGGCTAGTCCTAACTACAATAGAATAATGTCAAGTGCAGGAAATTAAACAAGCTTACAAAATTGTCCTATAAGCTGGTTTCACACACAAAACTAGGTAGAACCCAATACCAAAACATAACAAGTACTAATGCTAAAACATAAAGAAATTCAGGTGCTAGAAGGTAAACAAGTTTCTTCATAGTGTAAGTCATCATGCTGGCATTCCATATCTGATTGGAGGTTTCCTGTTCATCTTGGACCTTCTTGGTTGTGTCCCTACATCACATTCGTACAGGTGAACGACTCTCTCAAGCAGCAACCTCCAGCTGCGTCCTCGACGGGTTTCTGGCGACGATGAGGTCAGACGAAGAGAGAGTATATGAGAGTATAGATCTTGTATAGGGAGAGGTAAGGGGTTTTTATATTGCCGTCGTTGAGAGGAATAAATGGTGAAATTTTCCCCTTAAAATCTGTGTGTCCTACCAGTCATCTCATTTCCTTTCAGCGTTGTTTCCGGTATCCTGGAAACATAGACAAAGGCTAAGGATAAGGGCGCGAGTGTCCAAACCCTATCGCAAGCCCGTTCTCCATTCATACGAGTCAGCGAGGTTGACATGGATGGGCTTCTGAAAAGAGGGCTTGACATCTACTATAATTTAATTTTCACTCTTTAGTAAAATTTTGACAGTGAGCAATAAAATGTTTATTTATATTTATTATATTTTATTATTAAAGAAAATTTTAAAAATAAATTAAATTTTACTTAAATGTCCTTTCCTTCTAGTTTCACCTTATGTGCTTTTCTTCTTAATTTTCTATTAAGTAGACTAGTATACTCGAGCACTACAACTGATTTGTACTAATTCCATTAGGATCAAAAACAAACACAAATGGAGACAGATGATAAGAATAAGAGTGGAGATTGAAGTGAAAGCTTTACGGTCTTCACTTGTCCATATTTCTAATATCCCATCTCTAAGCATCAAAGCTAGAGAAAAAATAATTACAAAATAGTATTGCAACTTCTAAGAACATAAAATCGTGCATAGCCTCATAATGACTTATCTTCTCTATCTCCTCGCGTCTTTACTTCCTATATGACATTAGTCACAGAGAAATTTTTAGTTTCCTAAATTCTACCTTCATAAAGTCATGAGCTCCATTCACATTCTTTCATCAAATTTAGAATTGCAACCTCCTATCCCCTTCTTCCTACTCTTCCTTAGCAACTTTGTAAAATAACAAGACTAGACAAATTTGAATGTTATCTCATTCCTTTAGATATGGATGATTTAGTCTCTTGATTGGATCAATTAACTCGAAGCTTCAAGAATCCATCCAACTATCAAACACTCGATGAGCATTTAAATATCACTAGCTTCTCTTTATTTTAGTTTCATATAATATTTATTTCTCTCTAACATCCACATTTAATAATTTTGGTTTTTATTTGTTTAGTTCTTTTAGTATTTTTTTATATTGTTAAAATTACTTTTAAAATCACATTTTACCTTAATTTTGAATTCTATTTTACCACTTTATGTCACCTAACTAATGAATATGCTCTACTTAGGAGGCTCTTGAAAGAAATGGGACGCATGGGTGGCTCTTGAGATCGAGCGACTTAAAGACTGGGTTTGATTCGAGTACTTGACACGACCCGTTTATAGCATATTCGGTTACCCATTTAAGTAAGCAAGATGGGTTTGAGTTTATTACCTATAATCTAATTTGGGTTTGGGTTTAAGCATGCTGGTATTCAAGACCAAAACTCAATTATTATCAATATTAATAATTTTATAGTTCTATTTACCCATAGTTTACTCACTAGCCGCTGCCCTCTCTAAGCTTTACCTTAATCCTAATTCCTAATCCTCTACCCTCCACGTCTCCAATCACCACTCATCCACTATAACCTATTAGCCTTGCTCATCAATTCGCCATCGACATAGTCTCGTTGTTGATCGGCTCTCAACTCCAAGTGGCTTTCGCTCTCCACTTTAGTAGTAGTTCAAAGTTCAACTATAGTTCAGGACTTCCAATGATATGTATATTGTTGTGTCCGTGATGACACCAAAATTCATAGTATATTTTGTGTCATCTCATTGGTCTTTTGTGTCATATTTATGCCCTTTTGCTTGTTTTTAAGCCTTATTTGCCAAATATTGCGGAATCTACACTTCTTGTTTTTGATGATTTTAGGTAAAAAGTGCGATATTTTGATGGATTTTGATAGATCTAGGCACACCAATGGATTCCAGATGTCGAAACGAAGTCACCTGCCAAATTTCATACAAATCGGGGCAAGTTTGCAAAATTATGGTAGTGCCTCGATGAAAATTATGGTACCGTAATTTTTGCCCCAGAAAGCACAGAAAGAAATTATGTCAGTGCCGTAATAAATATTATGGCCTCGTAATTTGACCCAGTTTTGCCCGATTCTTCCGCTGGAAAATTGAAAAGATGATATCTTGAGATTTAGGGCACTAATTTGAGATCCGAAAGAAACTATGGTCTGAATGAGAAGAAGAGAAGGGGAGTGAAAGCCCTAATTTTTATCCACTATCCAAGGAGAAATCAAGGGAGGCATCCTTAGGGTTCAGCCTCGCGCCGAGAGGCGTAGAGGCCACCTCAGGCCACGATTTTCACAAGGAAGCTTCGCCTGGAGGAGGAGAGGATACCTAGAAGTTTCTGAGCAAAAGGAGATCAATCAGAGGAGAAATCAACAAAAGAGCGGGCGCTGGCACTGTCCACGATTTCCGTTGTAACTTCTACCCGTTCTCTTTGATTTTTGATCGTTAGAAACTATGGTTTATTGTAATTCCTCTACCATGCTAGTTTAGCCACTTTATGGGACATGGGGTGTAATCCCCTTGATTTCTAATGACTATATGATCCTTATTTCGTTGCGATATTCTTGTTTTTTATAATTTTACTTATGTGATGAACGCCTTTAATTCTCCGAAGATTCATATTGTTAGCATGTTTTAGAGTTTTCGCGATATGGACCGAGAGGTGATTTGCTTGAGAACTTGGAACCATAGGATTGAATGCTAGGAACTCATCGTAAGAGATTATGTTTGCTCTTATTATCTCAATTTTAGAAGTATAATGCCATGTTAATAATCTGAATTTAGGATTGAGTTAATGTGACAATGTGAAGATAATGCAAGAGATTGAGTATTGGATCATTGGAGAACCATAATTACAACCTGTGTTGAGATTCGGATGCACGAGAGTGATCCTTGAGTTTCCACTTGAGATGATTGACTTGGAATTCGGATGCACGAGAGTGATCCTTGAGTTCTTTATTAATAGTTTACTTATCTTCAGCATTGAATAAATCTTTCACGAGAGTGAGGATTGATTGTTTGTATGATTGTCTGTGAGAGAGCGAGATGATCTCTTTATAAAGTAAATTATATCTTTATCATAATAAGATTAGATTGACGAACACTTATTTATATCTAGTCATTGAAATTAAGGTGCATGAAACTCTAGTCCCAGTTTCTCTCTCAGATATTTAGTTTACTTTCCGTTTGTGATTCCATCATATTCGATTTTCTTAGCTAGTGAGAAAATAACTATTTGGTACTGAACACGTAAGTCTCTGTGGTTCGATATCTTTTATTACTTCGAAGTATCCGTGCACTTGCAAATGTCAACAAGTTTTTGGCATCATTGCCGGGACCTTAGTTTTGTTAATATCAAAATAGTTGTTAGTATTGCTATACTAAGTTTTATTTGTTTTATATTTAACTTTGTTTTCTATTTTTGTAGGTTTTAGATTTTCACAGTTGTGACAGAATTGTGATATCTGAAAATTTTCATTCTGAGAAAAAAAAATAATTTGATTGATTGGTGTTGGATAATCTTTCTGTTCTTGATAGATTTTATTTCTTGTGAACTTTGAGATAACAAATTTTTTTTTGTTGTATAGGAAAGCTTTGATTTGAAGATATGTCTTTTAATCACAACTCGTGGGCAACTGAAAGAGGTGAGGTATACATGCCACAAGGTAAGTATGAAGGTGATTCATTGTGCACACTTGAAGATAACTTTAACTCTTATATGCACTCTATTTCTTCTAATATATGTGATATTTGTGGACGTCTTGATCATTTTACTTCTAATTGCCAATTTTTAATTCCTCAAAATCCCAATTCACCGTGGTATCAAGATGATCAATATTATTCTAGATGGGAAAATCAAACTTCTTTTTATGATGATTGCTCAAACAATACTTCTGAACCCTACTTTGAGGATACTGAAAAATCTAGCTTAGAGATTATGTTTGAAAAGTTCATGAAACAAAGTGAGGAGTCATATGAGACCTTTAAACAAATGAATTCTAGGATGGATAATATGCGTGCTCATAAGGAAATTTTAGAAACCCAGTTAGTACAACAAGCTTGTTTATTTGAGTTTAATTTGGAAACTGAGAAAATTGATTTAGAAAATTCCCCCTCTGATTATGATTGTTTTGAAATTAAGCCTTATGTGAACATTAATGAGTCTCACTCTGATTTTGATAATTGTAAAATTGATTCATTTGATAATTTATTTGTGGAAAAGCTTGAGGAAATTGATTTTGAAAAATCACCTTTTGATTCTAGTGAAAGTTATGAAATTGATGCTTTTGATGATATATTATTTGTGGTTAAATCTGATGAAACATATGAGGGGACTGATTTAGAAAAATCTTACTCTAATTTTGTTGGTAATTTTGAAATTGATAAATTATTTGATGATGGTCATGAGGAATTGGAAAAAGATTTGAATATTACAAATATTGATGAATATCACTTTGATGTTTTTCCCATATCTGCTGTTCAATCTTCTGATTTATTTAAAAAATTATATTTTATTGAGGAATCTAATGTGAGACAGGAAGACTATTTTGATGATCCAATACTTGAATATTTTAATGGAAGTCCTATTGCAATTGAAGATATAAATTTGAAGAAAGGTCTAATGATTTTGCTTTTTGATAAATATAGGAAGTTCATTGAATACTCTTTGTGTGGATTTGAAAATTTTGATTTTGATTTCTGCATATTTGAGAAAGCCACGTCGATTGTAATTTACATGAAATTTTGGATGTTTGGATTAGTGGCTAAACTTTTTGGACAACGGAAATGCAGAAAGTTATATGCTATTTACTATGGTACTGATCCACGTGTTTCACCATGATATTTGATTTTTGGTCAAGCTATAAACCTTAAAATTAGCACTTCTTGGGAGGCAACCCAAGTACTCTTACTTAGCTTAGTTTCTTTTATTTTAATTTATTTTTAGAATTAATTTTTCTTTTCTTTTTGGAAGGAAAATTGAACTTTGCGCAAAATACAGCGCTGCCATAATTACAATCACGGTACCGTAATTTCGGTCCGTTTTCGATCAAACACTTTTGAGCATTTTACGGCACTACCGTAAGAAATTTAACGTGCCGTAATTTTGGGTAATTTTTGAACAGAAAGTTTTATGGTTTTTACGGTAGTACCATAAATTTTTTATGGTACGGCAGTATCGTAAATTTTTTATGGTACCGTACTTTTGAGTGTTTTCTTACCTGAGAGTTTTTCAAAATTTTGTGAAAAATACGGTAATGCCGTAATGTTTTTTACGGTGTCGTGATTTCTGCTCCCTGCTTCTTGCATTCTACTTATCTGATTAAATGCTTTCTCGCTGTGATTTTAAGAAATTGTGTTGGAAAAATTTTTGATCTTTGGCACAACATAGAACTACTCATCTTTGTCTATTTTTGGATATTTTTATTGAATTTTAAAGTCCATGGATCAACCTAAAACACATAGCATCTTTTGGTAACTGATTAATTTCTGCAGCAGTTTTTCTTGACTAATCTGATTAATTTGCTGCATATTTTTAAGATGCTTTGAAGAGTTGAAACTCTGATCTTTCACTTGAAAATGGAAGTACATGTTTCATTCTATCTTGAGGATCAGTTGTTTTCATGAAATTATTTTCTGACAATTCTAGGAAGCATGACAACTTTTCGAATATGATTAACTTCTGAGCAGTTTTGATTTAGTATTCTGATTTGCCCTCTTTCTGCTGATACCATAAATTCCTGACAGATTTTGATCCTTTAATTTTCATACACCCGGAAATAATAAGTTTTATTCTACTACATGGTTCTGTCTATTTTCTTATTGATCATTAAATCTTATTCTTGGGTGTAGCTACTTTTTGTAACTGAATCAGTAGGCTGCACTGCTTTCCATTGACATCAGTAGCTCCTTGTCTTCAAATTGCCAATAGAAGCTGCAGTTCAGCCACCACACTACTATTTCCTGCCAACTGCATTTTTTATTTTATTTTATAATTTTATTTTAATTTTTTTTTTATTAATTTTTGCAGCATCTCTTCCCAGCGGACTCATACTTTGTTAGTGTACATGCTCTGAGACCTATATTTGGTCAACCTATGTACTGCTTGACTTTGGTATTTCTTATATCACACTGGCATTGTCATTATCGTTGTTTGTCTACATTTGCATTTATGTACTTACATGATAATGTCCCTGGAGACAGATTGGATTTATACTCAAATGATTATCCCCAGTCAATGTACCTGAGTGGATATGGGACAACTCTGGTACTTGTGAGACTGGTATATGGGTTGGTTAGGCACGAGGTGCTAACGCAAACACATGGGTATATCAATGGTAGATATATTGGATAGACCTGCTGTGAGGCTGTGACTTTGTGACTTGAGTTATCCTCACAAGTGATAGGAGATGCATTGATCCTTAGACTTGAGGTCATTGACACTTCTATATGGTTAAGGACATACTTTGATGCAACCTAACACCTCTCCATAATTGAGTGGTTATAGCGGTAGTCATTGAGTATGTCATAACTCATATATGAAGGTCAATGTACAGACAAAGGATTTGCCCCTTCCTAAGGGAAGCATGATATCCATGGAGCTCCTCTATGGTCTATGACTAAAAGTGTATTGCCATACCCAGGTGAAGACCTGATTTAGTCATAGCCATGTGATTGGGTTAAAACAAGTGATGACACACTTGTCCAATCGGATATCAGTTCGGCAAAGGGATTGTAATGTATCTGTACCTAGTTGCGATGATGGGGATGTCGATGTCGATATCCATTCCGAGGACTTGGGTAGCAGCAATGCACTGCTTGGTGCCACTCACTGCTTGTGGCAACCTTTCGTCAGCACTGCCAACGTCAAAGGGACCTACAGGGTCACACACCAAGATACTTGAGTTCTCGTATTGATCAAGAAGCTTTATGATCGAGTTATTGGATAGCTTGGATCTATTTTGGAGATTTCATCAGCACCAATGGGTCTGATGATAAGGAAGAAACTTATTGGAGCCAACTGACATTTTTGGCATATTAACCAAATTAACGATGGTTAGCCTCATTTGACCTAGGGTTACATTGGATTGGATCCAATGGCTTGGTTAACATGTATAATAGACTTTGGGTTAGGCCCATTGCTTGATTGGG
The DNA here is from genome assembly GCA_027562315.1 of Costus pulverulentus. Lineage (NCBI taxonomy): Eukaryota > Viridiplantae > Streptophyta > Magnoliopsida > Zingiberales > Costaceae > Costus > Costus pulverulentus. The sequence continues at coordinate 7,347 of JANTFE010023257.1, read as the reverse complement.
CTTACTAATGAGTTGTCATGAAGAGGCAAGAGGCTAAAAGGGTATGATGGGGAGAAAACTTCTCTCATTGGCGCCTATGGGTATAATGGGAGAAGTTGGTGCCTTTGCTTCATTATGGAAGTAAAGGGTGCCTCCCCCTTCTTCCTTGGAAGGAATGCATGCCTCTAATGTCTTGGGTTGATATGGCTGTTCGGCAAATAAGGATAGGTTGAATGAGGTTTATGGTAAAGTCTTGGAGACTTTCCTTACCTTAAACCCTCTCATCCTAGCCACCCACTTGTCATGATCCTAGCCATCCCTAAACCGCCTCTTGCCCTTATAAAAGAGACCCTAGCCACCCCCTCTCAATACACTAATTCTCTTGAAGGCGTGAGCACTCTAAGGGGCGAAAGCAAGGCTAGTGGCGCAAGTTCTTCCATCCCTTCTTGAAGCTGCAAGCCTCCTCTCTTCCTCCTTCCTCTTGGCGCAAGGAGGACTTAGGCTTGGCGACTTCATCATCTCCTCCTCTCCTTCTGCTCTTAGCGCATCTTCCCTTGAAGGTAGCACAAGCTTTGAAGAAGGTGACCTAAGGCTTGGATCTTCTTCCCAAGGCTAGCGCCAGACGTGGAAGAAGAGAGCTCGAGTCATCTGTGTGTGTGAGACTGCAGAGGGCGAACACTTGGGCGCCTACTTCGACATCGGCTTCTCATATTGCTTTAAGGTACTTCTATCACATCGTGTCGATCCCCTCACTAGACGATCTTCACTGGGTTTTTGGGACTAGCCCATTTCGGGGATATTGCTTCCGCTGTGCAATGTAATATCTGTAATGCCAAATTTTTGTAAAATATCCCCGGGGTTTTCCAACAGTGGTATCAAAGCGACTTGCGAGCCTCAAACAATGTTTCTTTCATGTCTTTCTATGCTCACATGCCTTGTTTCAATTTTCGTAAATTGCATATAACATGGTGCATGTTTTTTCTAAATTAGAAAAATTGAAGTTTCTTATTCCTATCCTCTTTGTCAATCTCTTTTGGATTTATTCGATTATTTTTCTTGATTGATTTAAGATCAAAGGCGCACGTAGTTTTGTCAAGTAGGACGGGCATTGTGTCTTCGGACTGGCTAAGTCTCTTGATTTGACAAAATTGCTAACCGATAGGATCCATAAAATCATCATGAAAAATCAATCGCAAATAACCAAAAGATTTGTGATAAGAAGATGAGGAAAAGAGACTTGTGTTATGAAAAAGTAAAATTTCAGATTTTATGTTTTTCATGAGCATGTAGAATAGCATGAATAAGTACCTTGATTGTGCATGATGTTGTGATCATGAGTCAAGCCCCCTTGCATGCCTGTGATGTATTCTTTTGAGGCCTGCGTGCCGCCCATCTTTTTCTTTTATTTTGAAAAATTCAAGATGAAGATTAGGGGGCACATCCTACATGAATCTTGGCACATGCATGAAGCTTGCGCACCTTTCTTGGTGGCGCAACAAACTTCATCAATGGTGGCACATATTTGCTTGGTGGTGCAAGTTAGGGTTTGGCCGAGCCTTATGCTTGTGAGCTATCCCTCTTGTGGCTTGCAAGATGGCGGTTCACCCTTGGAATACCTTGGAGCCAACTATAAAGATCAAGATAGAGGTTGGCTAGGTTAGGTCTTGTCTTTGGGGCTTGAATCCAAGGTCAAGAGTTAAACCTCCTTTTGGCATGGGTAGGTTTAATGTCTTGAATGGGCTATGATCACATCATCCATTTACTGCTTTCATTATCTGCTAAAGCATGCTTATGATGTTTTATCATTATGTTATCACTATAGGATTGCATGCCTGTAATGTTAGACATAAGATAAAACAGAGTTGATGAGACCACAAAAACCCTCGAATAAAAATATCAAGCCTAGTAGCCTTCAAATGCGTAGCCCTCATCAAACTATCGATCAGTAGTTTTGTGAACTGTTTCCCACCCTCGTTGGATACATCCATTTATCTTTAGTAGGTGTGTGGTGGCAATGGTTTCCCCAGTCCATTTTAACCGGGCGTGCCTTCGCAAGGAAACTCGTTAGCCCTGGGCATAACGAGTAGGAATGAACTTGACTAGATTTTCATATGTACTGGACACATTATGACACTCTAGAGGCTTCATTGAGAGGTTAGGGTTTCATATCCAGCCCTCGCTGGACATGAAATGCTTAGACTGTCTCAATAAGGGGAATTGCTTAGAGCAATCGGCCGGCGTGCCCACCTTAGGAAGCATGGGTCACTTTGTGCATCTCATCCCACCCTCGTGGGACGCGAAACCCTATGTGGAATAAGGATCCCATCTCACTTCGAAATCTTAAATTTTCCGATTGACATTGTGGGTTGTCAATTCGATCAAAATAGTGGGAGCCATAGTTATTTAAAACAAGTCCAGTTTGAATGACTTAAAATAGTACTAATCTGCTGATTCTTGGATGTTGTAGAACAATGGCTGTGAACAATGGCAGATGGTCACTGCAATCTACCCTAGAAAGGGATAAGTTGGTTGGATCCAACTTATTGGATTGGTATATGAACTTGAGAAATGTTCTCAAGCTCAAGAGGAAGCTCTATGTCCTTGAGCAGCCAATTCCTGAGCCACTTCCATGCTCGGCCTCAGTGGCTGAGAAGGATACTTATGATAAGCATCAGGTTGATACTTTGGAGGTTGTTAATTTGATGCTAACCAACATGTCGCCCAAATTAAAAAGGCAATATGAATCTAAGAATGCCTATGAGATTATTTCTAATCTAAGGCAGCTCTTTGATGAATTGGTTGAGCTGAACCCTCCTAAAGTAGATATTCAATGTGTTGAGCCGAAATGCTTAACTAAGACATTGAAGATAAAGATGGAAAGAGTCGGGAATAATAAGTGCTACTCATGTGGAGGACCTCCTCACATGATAAAGGACAGGTGCGACTTAAAAATGAGAAGAAGAGAGGCAAGACTTTGTCTTCATGCTCAGGTATTTGTGTTACTGAAGTCAACCTTTTTTACTTCTATGTCATGGGTATTGGATACTGTATGTAAAGCTCATATTTGTACAAATATGTAGGGGCTCAAGAAAAGTAGATCGGTATGGCCTAGGGAGATTGACATACGGGTTGTAAGCAGGGCATAGGTTGCTACTGATGTGTGTGGGCCATTTAATAAACAAGCCAGAGGAGGACACAACTACTACATTACCATTACTGATGATTTCAGTAGGTATGGTTTGTTGGGGTATGCCCTTAAGACTAATGTTTGAGGTCTTGGGATTGTAACAGTATCATGTAATAAACTGTTATGTTTATAAAGGCATGGTTGTTATTCAGTAAGC
>JANTFE010023256.1:2983-15010 GCA_027562315.1 Costus pulverulentus | reverse complement strand
AAGCCAACCTCCAAGGCAATGGCGTTGGTATGAATCTCCCTCTTGTTCTAATCAATCTATCAAAGTTGATTATATGAGCATATAAGCGATTGTATAGTTGAAACCCTACCAAAATTTCATGCGCCCCCCTAAATTAGGGTTTCATCTGCTTGCGCTCCCCCTCGAAGGGGACTCTTCATGATCAAGTATCAATAACGACTTAAATACCATGCCACTGACCGACTTTCTCCATAAATAAATAAAAGAGAGAAAAAAAGAGAGAGAAAAGACTCCTCTACTTGGTACTGTGAAAAATTGGTATTGGTACCAAATACATCAGTTGAAGTCTAATAAAAAATAAAAAAAGGGGAGAGAGAATAAAAAAAAGGGAGAGAGGATAAAAAAAAAGGAGAAAAAGAGAAAGTTATAGGTTAAGTGGACAACTTCGCTGACTTTCATGATTGAGACTATGAGTTAAAATTATACTGCTCTGTGGTATACTTTAAACAATGTTATGATGCTAACAGTAAATAGCATATAGTAGTTTAAATACTAAATTGCATTAAAAATCTCTTAACTTTAACATCACCAAGATTCTTGAAAAAAAATTTTGTTTGTTGCGTAAGATAGATTTATTAAACTAAAGTATTCGATATTTAGTGTGTGAAGAATGAATATTATGAATTTTATCTTTCTTGGATTGTAACTTCTTGGGAATTTATTTCTATTATTATTTTTCTTGAATTTATTAAGTTTGAAAGATTGATTACATAATTTGCGGACTAAGGATATTATTAGGGACAAAAACAAAAGAGTGTTCATTATCTTAACATTCTTTATACATATGAAGGTATTGCTTGAGGACAAGCAAAATTATAAGTCTAGGGTATTTTGATGCGTTGCATTTTCATCATGTTTTTGCCTGTATTTTACATGATATTTTGGGCTTAATTGAATGATTTTATGCAATTTTTAATGTTTTTACTTCACTTTCCACAAAAATCTTCACTATTCATGGTTTTTATGAAAATGTAGGTAAAATGGCTAAAAAATAATGGATTTTATGAGTTTTGAAGCCATAACACGATTCCTGAGGAGATTACGAGCTTACACGTCAAATTTGGAGCGGAAATAGTGAAGATCATGACTTTTACGACCTTGGCCATAATTTTGGGGCCGGTTGTAAATCTGGTGTTCGAAAGGCGAAAAAACGGCAAAGTTAAAATATACACAGATACTTTCATGGGTGAGGCCGTGAATCCATTACGGACTGTGAAACTTTCTGTGTACAAAAGGGCTTATTCACAGACAGGATTATGGCCTTGGCCGTAAACTCATCACGAGCGGTGAAAATGTCCGCCCCTTCGGGTTTCTCACTTGATTCGACTTCAAATTGAATCAGAATTGAACAAAACTCTCTAGAAACCTTTCTAGATGGGTTCTATGCTGATTATACTATAAAAGGAAGGATTTTGGAAGGGTTTCAGGGGCTTCTAGACATGAGGACGAACAGCTGTAGCGGCGGCGGTGGTGGAAATCAATTATAGGGCAAAATTCCGGCGAGAGATCACGCAAAGGTGGGGATTTGACGCTTCATCTTCATCACCAAACCAAGGGGAAGACTTCTAATTACTTTCCTAGTGTCTCTTTGCATTATTTTAGAGAGATTACATGTTGAATTCATCGATGAACATCCTGTTTGCTTTGAACATGAACATGTAAACATTATTTTGGGATTTGGGAAGTAGCCTGTTGAATAATTTATGAATTAAACCTGTTGTTTAAATGTTTGACATGTATTTTATAGATTTGATTTGATTAGAATTGTGTTTATTCCGTAAATTACAGTGATCAAGTAATTTTACGTTTTAGACGTTGTGAGAAGGACCGAGAGGTGAATCGCAACGCCATATCTATTCTTTTCAAACCTACGAATCCAATCACGAGAGTAGTTCGGATTCGTTTGAAGGATTCCATGGTTTTTCACATAACTTAATGGGTCTAATTATGTTAACTGTCACGAGAGTAGGGAGTTAGCGTAGTTAGATATCGGATTACGCTTCGAGAGAAGGTAATTTGTACCATGGGAAAAATCCCTTTCAACACTATAATTTTCTGTTCAAAGATTTTATCTTTATTAAATTCATAATCGTCAGCGTGGTGAAACCCCAACTCCTGATTTTATCCTCATTAATTTTATCTGAACGCTCACTTTTGATTCTTTTCGTACTTTGAGGTTTCCAAACAAAACAAAATCACATTTTGAATCGTCTGGATATAGCTCGACCGTGTAATCGGTACATGACCACCTAATCCTCGTTGGGAACAATAATCTTTTTATTAATTCGATAAATCCATGCACTTTCGGATGCTGTCAGAGGACAATCCTTTGAGAGTAGATAAAATATATCTCCAGGGACATTGTATATGCAAATGTACATCTAATGCATATGTACAACGTGCATAACACTGGCAATGCTAGGATATATACGATGTCACAACTATATGTAGTACACATATCGGACCAACCATAGATCATAGGGCATATATACCAACAATCTCCCACTTGCACTAGCACCTCATTGTTGAGTAAACTCAACATCTTGTTCCTAGTATGACCTACCACACTCCTACTACACTAGGGCATTGGTCAGTGGGCCTATCACAACTATTCCTATGTCAATATCTGTAATCTCACAACAACACCTACGTCTCCAAGACCAAGTGGAAGCGCTTGAGTATGTGTTTGGATCTTAGGTGAAACCTTGGTTCTCTATAATGCATTATCGCTCCAATGTACTCACAATAGAGCCTAAAAAGCACATGGAACCACTTGAAGTTCAATGAAGAAATCCCATATCAAAACAGCTTTCTAGAAACCACAACATACTCTGCCTTCAATCATAGATATGGTAGTTTGTCATGAAGCTCTCATAGCTTCCAGCACTACCAAACACATAGCTAGTACTACGATCAAGGTCTGACTGGAACAAGCAATGTAGCCTTGTACATTATGCTTTTCCTATCTCTATAGACTAATAACAACTCCTTTAGTTCTTTTTAGAACCGCAAGGATGTTCCATCTAGTGTTGCGCACCTGGATTGTACTTGGTATTAGTTGGATATGCTAATAGCACAAACCATATTTGGTCTATAACATTCCATCGAATGCATGATCAATCCTTCTATTATACCATCAAGGACTTGACTCATGAGACCACGCCTATCTGGAAGGTAAATTCCAATAGAAAAACCTCTCTAGTATCGATGTATGTAATCTGACACGGGGTTAGGAGTTTCTTGGGTCTAACCATGAAAATCCTCACTCCTAATCCATTGGTGGTCTCCCTTGAGTCATTGATCAAGAAACACTTCCCAACCATCTCTTCACTAAGTGAAGGATTAAGATGTCATTTTTTATGATCCATATGTCCCTGACATACAAGACCAAAGATATCATAAAGCTCCTACTGAACTCAGGCACTATAGGATAAAGATTCTCTATGCTAAGTTAGGAGTTACCCATAACTCAAAACTTGACGAATCCATTCAACCTGTATAGCCTATGCATTCTAAGTGTAGGCTGCTCGCAGCCTACATAAATGGCTCAGATTCCATCTTTGACCATTTGTGTCAAGTGTATGGCTTATCAGATATTGGTTCTAGCACACTAGAACTCAAATGTATGACTTAAAGTCTCACATCTATTAATCCTGATAATAGGTCAAGTCATCTCCCAGTCCTGGAGACACGATTAGATGGAACATCATGCACTACATAAAAAAGTTATTTTCTTTTGCTATAACCCTCGACGAGGTGAAGTTATATGACTCATCTTATATCGAATCATGCCAAGTAGGACTCGATTCCTCCAATCAAATGCACCCTCCCAATGAGGAGTTCTAGAAGTGAGCTATGAGAAAAATCTCATACTCATCAAGATAGTCAACTAACTGTAGCTCAAATGCTCTCCAACAAATCAGAAAGCCTTTATGGATCTATCAAGCTCGTTTCCTTACTTCATTTATGTCTCACAGACATGACCATGAAGTATTAGTACCCTATCTTTGGCTAAGCCCTCTACCCTTCCACCTCTATATTAGTCCACACACCATAGTGTATAAGATCGAATAAGCCCTCTACTCTTCCACCTCTAAAAGGTGAAAAATATATCTATTATTTTTCCTTCACAAACAAGGCTTGCATGAATCAAACTCTGCAAAGAGATTGAGTCGTCTCATTCTCCTCTAAGGAGATTAAATCCAAGAATCCATTTGCATGGAGTTAATGGATGCGATTAAATCCAAGAATCCATTGGCCTAAACAACAATGTCAAAGCTATGTACAAAACCACTTAATTTAATCCATATTGTACTTATGTTACTCATAGAACTTTTCTTAAATTCATTGTATGTTGTACTAGACATATTTGCAAATAAATATCCTTTTATTCCAAGAATATTGATTCCCCTGAAATAGGAATAGATATAATCTCATAAGTACATAAATGCAATAAAAATAATCAAGTTTTAACAAAGTCTTGACCCCAGAGAGAGTGAGGTCTCCTACAGCTATGGTGGCAACCTATGATCCAACTAGTTGGTCAGTCTCTTTGTGTCATCATCGTCCTATTTCTATTGAGCACCTAGATATTTTTTGCAAATGTCAGTCTCATCATGTAGTATGAGATACCCATGTGCCATAAATAGACAACTTGACTTTGGTAACATAATCACATAAGCCAGAAGATGAAGGGTTACTTCTCTTCTCCTCGTTATGAGGTTGCTTGCAATCCTTCTCGAGCACCTAGTCTACTTCACCCTTTCCCAATGCTTTGGTCAAATCTTTAGGCTTACCTTTGCATTGAGGGACTACTTTAGAGGTGTTACAGCTTTCTGTTCTAGCTTGTCCCTTGAAGAGCTGCTTTAGATTAATAATCTCGAATATATTCAGCTCTACATGTTGCTGTCGCAACTCAGGTGACATTCTCGCATCAGATAAGATACCTTCGAAGCACCCTTTTCAGCCGTTGAGGCTATAGATGAGATGGGTTCAGGAAGAGGCTACCCAAGGACATACAACTTCTCCTTGAGCCTAAGGACAATCCTCAAGTTCTTATACTAGTCCTCATAGTTGGTTTCAATCAACTAAGGAAAAATTACAGTGACCATCTTCTATAGTTTTAAATTTTAAGCAAATCAATACTACATTCTAATCATTTAATCTGACCTATTATAAATGATCGGGCTCCCACTATTTTGCTTGAATTGACAACCATTAAAAGTTGATTTGGAAATCACCAAATTATCTTAGTCAGATGAGATCCTTATTTCACACACGGCCTTGCATCCCACTAGGGCGGGATGTACTGCACAAGGTGATGCATGTTTCCTAAGGTAGGCACACCGAACAATTGCAACTTGGCAATTCCCCTTCTTAAGATAGTTCACGCAGTCTTTGCCCAACTAGGACTAGAATAACACAAAGTCCTAATCTCCTGAGGCAGCCTGTAGAAATTTTATCATGTGGTCCATCCGCATATAAAAAATCCAGTTAAGTCTAACTTGACCGTTATGCTCAGGACCAATAATTTCCTTGCAAAGTTGATGACACCAAAATTTATAGTATATTTTGTGTCATTTCATTGTTCTTTTTGTGACATATTTATGCCCTTTTGCTTGTTCTTAAGTCTTATTTGCCAAATATTGCAGAATCTATACCACTTCTTTTTTTTTTGATTTTTAGGTAAAAAGTACCATATTTTGATAGAATTTAAAAGATCTGAGTACACCAATAGATTCCAGACATCAAAACGAAGTCACCTGCCAAATTTCATGCAAATCGGAGCAAGTTTGAGAAATTACAGTAGTGCCCTGATGAAAATTATGGTACCGTAATTTCTGCACCAGAAAGCACAGAAAGAAATTATGGCAGTGCCGTAATAAATATTATGGTACCGTAATTTTGAGTGATTTTTGACCAGAAACTTCTGAAGAAATTACGGCACTACCGTAATAAATATTATGGTATAGTAATTTTACATAGTTTTGCCCAATTCTTCCATTGGAAAATTAAAAAGACGATATCTTGAGATTTAGGGCACCAAATTGAGATCTAAAAGAAGCCATAAACTCGTCTTAATGAGGAGAAGACAAAGTAACTGAAAGCCCCAATTTTTATCCACAGTCCAGAGAGAATTTGAGGGAGGTGTCCATGGGGTTCGGCCTCACGCTGAGAGGCATTGAGGCCACCTCAGGCTGCGATTTTCACAAGGAAGCTTTGCCTAGAGGAGGAGATGGTACCCTAGAAGTTTAAGAGCGAAAGGAGATCAATCGGAGGAGGAATCAACAAAAGAGCGGGCGCTAGCACTATTCACTCACAAAATTACGGGCTGTAATTTTCATTATAGCCCTGTTTTGTAGCTTCTACTCTTTCTCTTTGATTTGTAATTGTTCTAAACTATGATTTATTGTAATTTCTCTTCCATGCTAGCTTAGATATATTTTGGGACATGGGGTGTAATCCTCTTGAATTCTTATGACTAGATAACTTTTACTTTGTCAGTATAATTTTGATATGATAATTTTACTTATGTGATGATTGTCTTTAATTCTCCGAAGATTTATATTATTAGCATGTTTTAGAGTTTTCGCAATATGGACCGAGAGGTCATTTGCTTGAGAATTTTGAACCCTAAAATTGAATATTAGGATCTCACCATAAGAAATTATGTTAATTCTTATTTCTTGATTTTATAAGAATAATTGTCATGTTAATAATCTAAATCTAGGATAGAGTTACTATGATAAATGTGAAGATACTGCAAGAGATTGAGTATTGGATCGTTGGAGAACCATAAGTAGAACCTGTGTTGAGATTCGGATGCACGAGAGTGATCCTTGAGTTTCCACTTGAGATGATTGACTTAGAATTTGGATGCACGAGAGTGATCCTTGAGTTCTTTGTTAATGGTTTACTTATCTTCAGCATTGAATAAATCTTGCACAAGAGTGAGGATTGGTTCTTTGTATGATTATCTATGAGAGAGCGAGATGATCCCTTTATGAAGTAAATTATATCTTTATCATAATAAGATTAGATTGACGAATACATATTTATAACTAGTCATGGAAATTAAGGTGGATGAACCCCTAGTCCCAGATTCTCTCTCTGATATTTTTGTATAGCGTTTCGATCATTTACTTTCATCATTCTCAATTTGTTTAGCTAGTGAGAATTCAATTCGTCGGTACTTAAGAATGAGGTCTCTGTGGTTTGAAATCTTAAATATTACTTCGAGTATCCGTGCACTTGCGAACTACAACAAGTTTTTGGCGCCATTGCCGGGGACCTTAGTTTTGTTAATATCAAAATAGTTATTACTATTACTAGACTAAGTTTTATTTGTTTTAGATTTAACTTTGTTTTTTTTGTTTTTGCATGTTTTGGATCTTCACAGTTGTGACAGAACTGTGATATCTAAAAATTTTGTATTTGCTTGTGTTTTGTGTTTCTTTTACATATTTTGAAAAAAAAAATTCTAATTGATTGGTGTTGGATAATCTTTCTATTCTTGATAGATTTTATTTCTTATGAACTATGAGATAACAAATTCTTTTTACTTGTGTAGAGAAGCTTTGATTTGAAGATATCTCTTTTAATCACAACTCCTGGGTAACTAAAAGAGGTGAGGTATATATGCCATAAGGTCAGTATGAAGATGATTCATTGTTCACTCTTGAAGATAAGTTAGATTATTTAGCTCATAAATTAGACTCATATATGCACCCTATTAGGACATCTTATTCTTCCATTAGATGTGATATTTGTTGATGTTTTGATCATTATACTTCTGATTGCCAATTTTTAATTTCTCAAAATCCCAATTCACCATGGTATCAAGATGATCAATATAATTCTAAATGGGAAAAACAAACTTCTTTTTATAGTGATTGCTCAAATCATATTTCTATACCATGCTTTGAGGACACTGAAAAAATCTAGCTTAGAGTTGATTTTTGAAAAATTCATGAAACAAAGTGAGGAGGCACATGAGACCCATAAACATAGGATGGATAATATGTGTGCTCATACTGAAACGTTAAAAACCTAGATAACACAACAAGATTATTTATTTGAGTTTGATTTGGAAACTAAGGAAATTGATTTATAAAAGTCCCCTCTGATTTTTATAATTTTGAAATTGAGCCTTATGTGAACATTGGTGAATTTCACTCTGATTTTGATGATTGTAAAATTGATTCATTTGGTAATTTATTTGTGGAAAAGTTTGAAGAAATTGATTTTCAAAAATCCCCTCTTGATTCTAGTGATAGTGATGAAATTTATTCTTTTGATGATATATTATTTGTGGTTAAATCTAATTCTTGCAATTCCGAGATTGATTCTTTTGATTCTTCTGATGATGAATTATTTGTGGAAAGACATGAGGAAATTGAAAATGATTTGAAAACCATCTAATGTTCAATCTTCTGATTTATTTGAAAAATTATGCTTTATTGAGGAATCTAATATGAGACAGAAAAGCTATTTTGATAATCCAATACTTGAATTTTTTTGATCAAAGTCCTATTGCATTTGAAGATATAATTTTGAAGAAAGGACTAATGATTTTGCTTACTAACAAATTTAGGAAGATCATTGAATATCCTTTGAGTGAAGTTGAAAATTTTGATTTTAGTTTCTACATATTTGAGAAAGCCACGTTGATTAGATTTTATATGAAAATTTGGATGTTTAGATTAGTGGCTAAACTTTTTGGACAGCGGAAAAGGAAACAATTATATGCTATTTACTATAGTACTGATCCACCTGCTTTGCCATGATGTTTGAGTTTTAGTCAATGTATAGACCTAAAAATTAGCGATTCTTGGGAGGCAACCCAAGCACTTTTTTTAGTTAGTTTCTTTTATTTTAGTTTATTTTTAGAATTAATTTTTCTTCTCTTTTTCTAGGAAAAATTAAAAATTTGTGTAAAATACGGCACTGTCATAATCATTTTCACGGCACCATATTTTATTTCACACCATCGTGAAGGAATTCTCCAAATTCCCAGGCGGCAGCAAGCTTAGACACCAGCAACCTCTGCATCATCAGCGTCCACCAGCGCGACCAGCAGCGTTCATGTCCAGATCCAAGCCAAAGCATCTTCTCTGGATCCTTCCCTCTTCTCCACCGATCTACATCAGCCACCACGTGCGGCAGGATCTCCTTCAGCCAGCAGCCGCTGCAGCACTTTCTACCTCAGATCCAGTTGCTGCTGCTCTCTATTTTCCACGACAATCAACTTCTTCTCCAGCAAGATCACCCTTTGTTACTACTGCCAGCAGCTTTATCCCCAAATTCTGCTCCTCCACTTCTGATCCCAGCTGGCGGAAGCACTTCCCACCCCCTGTTTTCAACTACCGACAATCTCTATTTTTTGATATGTAATAGCAATATCTCTTGTTGGAACCTTCTTCTCCAGAGATACCACCGTTGGCACCTTCTCTATCAGCAGCCATAAGCGTCGCTCCTCTGTTCCTTTTCTAGATCAAAAACAACCAAGTGCCAACTCTGGCACAGCAGGCGGCAGATTTTCAGCAACCCATGACTTCTCCGTTTCTATTTCTGCACTGATAACGCCTTTACGCTCCTGATCAGCTACCACCTCTGTTTCTTCCGGCAACGCCTCCACAGTAGGCAGCTTCAGCTTCTTCCACCGCCGGAATCTTCATTTGCTGCAATCTTCCACCATCAGCAACTCCTTCTAGCCGATTGCTTGTAGATTCCCGGCCAGAGTTCTTCAAGCCACCGATTGACGTCCATCACTCGGATCAACAAGCTTTCCCGATATCTCAATCAGCAACAGCTACCGACTTTGACTCTCGCAGACGTCGTCCCTATTTACAATAGATCACGTTTTCTTCCAACCACCCATTTTCTCTCCAATCAGCGACGTCTTCCGGATAGAGCTCCACTCGGTTTTGAAAAGGCAGTAGCATCTCCTACCGACAGTAACTCAGCCACACTCGCCATCTTCATCTAGCTGGCGATTTGTTGCTGCATTTTTAGTCCAGCAGCTATTTCTACCTCTAGTTCCAGACCACCAGCATCTGATTTGGCAATCTCAGCTTCAGCACAAGCCATCGCGCCGTAAAGCTTCTCAGCCGACTGATTTTATTTCCAGCCAGCTAAATCAGCCATGACGATCACCACCCAGCAGCTTACTTTATGCACCCAATAGCTGCTGGCAGTGCTAACCTATTGTCCCCACAAGCAGTGAGTGGCACATAGCAGTGCATCGCTGCTACCCAAATCATCGGAATGGATATCGACATCAACATCCCCATCATCACAACTAGGTACAGATGCATTATTGTCTCTTTGCCTAACTGATATCCGATTAGTCAAGTGTGTCACCACTTGCTTTTATCCAATCTCATGGCTATGACTAAATTAGGTCTAACCTGGGTATGGTCATACACTTTCAGTCATAGAACCATAGAGGAGCTCCATGGATATCATGCTTCCCTTAGGAAGGGGCAAATCCTATGTCTGTGCATTGACCTTCTCATATGGGTCGTGATATGCACAATGACAACCGTTATTACCTTCCAACTACGGCAAGGCGTTAGGTTTTATCAAGGCATATCCCTAACCATATAGAATGGCCAATGACCTCAAGTCAGAGGATCAATGCATCTCCTATCACTTGTGAGGATGATTTGTGACACCAAGTCATTGCCTCACAGCGGGTTGGTCCAGTACATCCACCACTGATATACCCATATGCCCGCGTTAGCACCTTGTGCTTAACCAGCCCATATACCAGTCTCACAAGTACCAGAGTTGTCCCTTGCTAAATTCATCGAATATTGTAAAGTCGACTTCTATTTTGGTTTTTCATGATCTTCAGGTAAAAAGGGACTATTTTGAGGCATTTCCAAGCAAAATCAAAGACATGAAAGAGTTACCATCATCAAGAGGAGATCACCCAAGAAATTTCACAAAAATCAGAGCATCTCAGCAAAATACAGCAGGGCCGTAAACTATATTACGGTACCGTATTTTTATACGCTACCGTAATATCGAGAACACTACCATATTTTGAGGAGTTTCTAGACATAAGGTTTTTTCGGATTTTACGACAGTACCGTAAACCAGATTACGCTACTATATTTCAGAGCGATTCAGAATAGAAACTTTGCTTGATTTTACGGCACCACCGTAAAGGATTACACGGGCCGTATTTTCCAGTCACTTTCGAATAGAGAGTTCAGCCGATTTTACGGCAGTACCGTAAACTAGATTACGTTATCGTATTTCCCAGATGACATCAGAACAGAATATGCGATCGATTTTACGGCAGTGCCGTAAACTATTACACTGTCGTATTTCGGTTATTGAACGTGATTTCCAACTCAATTCTAAAGTCAGATTATTGCGGAGACGATTGTGAGCGAACCAGAGCTTTATATTCGAAGCCGTAAAAGGCAATCGGGGAGCTTTTGACGGGAGGATTGCACACACACCGAAAGCCGTAATTTTCATCGACTGTCGACAGAGGAATCAGGATTCACGCCGTCGCCTAGGGTTCAACCGCCACGATCAATCCAGACCACCTCCGGCCGTGATTTTCATGCTGAAGCTTCGTCTAAAGGAGCAGAGGACACGCCAGATGTTTCAGATCGAAAGAAGATCAATTGGAAGAGGAATCGAAGAAAGAAGAGGCGTGACACTATTCATCGCCTCAAATTACAAATTATGGCTGTGTGTTATTTCACAGTCGTGCTGTATTTTCTTAAACTTTTCTTTTTCCTTGATTTTTGATCTTCTGAAACCATGACTTATTGTAATTCCTTCACGATGCTAGCTTAAACTACTTTTGGGACATGGGGGAGTAATTGTTGGGGTATGCCCTTAAGGCTAATGTTTGAGGCTTAGGGATTCTATGAGTATCATGTATATAAACTCTTATGTTTATAAAGGCAATGGTTATTATTCAGATTGTTACATCATCTGCTGCAATGTGTGTTCTTCTGAATA
>JANTFE010023255.1:16454-32850 GCA_027562315.1 Costus pulverulentus | reverse complement strand
CATTGACAAACAAGACCATGCTCCTCAACACGGCCATGCCGTGCTTCCCTCGACCAGATCCACCATTAACGAACACGGCCGTGCTCCTCAGCATGGCCATGCCGTGCTTCCCTCGGCCAACAACACCGAGCCCGACACAGCCATGGACACGCCCGTGCCAGCGCCCGTGTCCTCCCCGGCCGACGAACCTGCTCCCGAACATGGCCGTGCTCACCATCATGGCTAGGCCGTGTTCGCCCCTGTAGACTCGTTGCAGCCCCGACGACCCCACTTCGATGTACACTGCCGTCCCTAACATATTGCTCCATCCCATGATGACCTAAAGGAGCTCAACAAAGTGGAAATCCGGTGATCCCAATGCCAAAGTAAGCCCCTGGACCGCTTCGTGGGCGTCATTAGCCCCCTTTCCATACACACTGGCATAATGCAGCCCAAGGGCGATCAAAGCCAACCCCCTGAGGATCCAACTCCAAGTGGGCCACTCAATCTCATTAGTAACACGGCCCAAGATCGAGCTGCGACGGTGGTAGTCCAGCCCACGACTTCAAAGTTTTGCTGCTTTGTCATGATGTGTTCGGAGCGCGTCTAGACCATCTCCGCCAAGACACGTATGCTGAAGGACCAAGAACCAGCTCCCTTGTAGGAGTAGCTGGTAGTTGGTAGGATTTTAAGCTTTCTTCTTTTATGTGGCAGCTTAACCACTTTATGGTAGTTAGTTTGTTAGGATGTTGTCCCCTTGTCTTGTTCCCCCTCCTTATCTTATAAAAGAGAGGGGTTGGCCAGCATTCCTCCTTAGTTCTCTTAGAGGTAGAGATCTCCTGTTGAGCTAGAGTGAGCTTCCAGCTTGTGGGGTGGGCGACGTCGCTTCGCCTACTGAGTTTTAAGAGTCGGTGACCGGTGTCTCGACTCCGCTTGTTTCCCTTGCATGTCTTCAGCCTTCTAAGAAGTAAATCCCACCCAGCGGGGGGTCAGATTTGCCTGTTTCTTTACATTATCATTGCATTACATCGCTGTCATTTTCTCCTTCCCTTCACCCCGGCCATCCACCATCGGAGACATAGCCGGATCTCGTGATTAGTGCTTTGTTTCAGCGGCATGGGCGCGCGAGCTGAACCCCGCAAACATGCTATCCCCGACGCAAGCTAAGCTTAAAAACGTGCTAAGAGAATTGCTGAAAGTTTGCTAAGAGGTTAATGAGTTGTTGTTTAGTTGGGTGCCGTTTTCCTTCATTTTATTCGTGTTGCCCCGATCGAAATCGTCGCTGATCGTTGTGCTTTCTACTGGATTCCTGCACTTTTCCGAAGTGTTTTCCCTTCCCTCGTCTCACGATCCTCTCCCATTTTCTCGTCATTGTGTAATATCCTAGAGTACGGACTAAGGACCCCCTCACCCATTAGTTGCTGCATCAATTCTGGTATCAGAGGACGTTGCGTGTTCGATTCTTATCGATCGCACGAACCCTCATAATCATTGCATATTTCTACATTTCTTCAGCGTTTTTAGCACTTCGCATTTGTCACGTTCGCTTTGTTTGTGCATGGTGACTACAAGGTCACATGTCATGTAGTTGCAATACCCTGAAACTATTCATGAAACCCAAGAGTCAGTCCAATCCTCGGAAGGGGCTAATTCCCGTCTAGAATCTTTGGTAGCGTTAGAGGTGCGAATCGATGTGAAGATTGCTGCGCTGTCCGCGCATGTGGACACCCAGCAAGCCCGCACCGAAGCCAAGTTCAATCAGATTATCGCTGGACTCCAACACCTCCTTAGTCGGCCTGGGGCTATGGAGCGTGAGCTCCCGACCCCAGTGAATCCTCCGGTGTCTGCCAATCTAGCCCCTACTAGAGAGTTTCCCACATTGGTTGCGCCCGCCCGGCAGCGTGTCCTAGTAGATGGGTGGAACACACACGATCCTATGAGGCCCCATGTAACCCCATTCTTGGGGATGAACCCCTAGATGATGATGACGTTTGGGCCACCCATGGTCCTTAGCCCAGTGGGTTCTTTGGCCATGCTTGGGCCGCGACCCGTGCCCCTGCCTCGACCCATGTCGCGCATCCCCGAGCGGAAACCGACATCCTGCGTTATGTTTGACATACCCCCGCACCTTTCAAAGGTGATCTTGACCCCACATAATTTCTTGATTGGGTTGCATCCGTTGACGCCCATTTTGACCTTACTAGGCTCCCACAACCTGACCGCATGTGGTATGTGTGCACTCTGCTCGAAGGCCCTGCACGTTTGCATTGGGAAAACGTGGAGTGCCAAAATGCACAACAAGCTCTCCCCCCGATCACTGAGTGGTCGGAGATGCAGTATCGCCTCCGCGAGCGATACGTACCCAGGTCGTATAGGCAGCGTATCCTCGACCAATATAGCAACCTACACTAGGGGTCGAGCACCATAGAGGAGTACCGTCTCACCGTCGAGACGCTTCAACTTCGTTGCAACCTACAGGAGGACCCTGAGTTGTCCTTGTCTAAGTTTCAGAACGGGCTTCGTGCCGACATCAGCCGAGCCTTGCAATCATATGGGTTGGAAACCTTTGACCAAACTTTCTAGTGTGCTCGGGACATCGAGCAAGATCTGCGCGCCGCTGCAAGGCATAATGACCGTAGCAACTTCGGATCCCACAGGCGTCCCCACCCGAGTGTGCCCCCTCAGCCCCACCCACGATTTAAGCATCCAGAGCCTCACCCGGACCCGCGACCCGCACCCCCGGGCCATCAGCCCCCTCGTCGCCCACCCGCTGAGGCACACCCTCGCGGCCCACTTGGGAAGAGAAGGGAAAGGCTCTAGTGATTGGAGCCTCGGGCCGTATTACTTATTACAACTGCCTATAGCCGGGTCATATGTCGCATAAGTGTCCCAAGAGGCTAGCTCGGGCCGAGCCGGGTCCGGCTCGCGTCGCCACTATGACCCCCGCCGAGCACGACGTCGAGGCGGAGTGTTACACTAGTGGTGAAAAGTGGGGTCCATCTACACTTGTTGTCCGCTGCAATCTAGTCCAACCCACGCCTACCGAGGATTGGAGGCGTTCGGGCATTTTCACGACTTACATTAAGTGCAATGGGCATTCATGTAAGATCGTCATCGATGGGGGTAGCAGCTTGAACGTGGTCTCCCGAACCGCAGTCACGCGCTTCGGCCTCCCACTTGAGCCCCATCTGAGACCGTACTCCATTGCATGGGTTGATACCACGAGTCTCCCGGTCACACACCAGTGTCAGGTTCCCATCGCATTTGGGAACTATCGTGATAAAGTATTGTGCGACATTGCGACTACGAATGTTGCCCACGTTCTCCTCGGCCGCCCATGGCTGTATGATAGAGATGTCATCCATTATGGCCAGTCGAACACTTATGTGTTCGACCACTATGAGCAGAAAATCCAGTTGATCCCAGCTCCGCGCAAGGAGCTGCGAGCGTCCACCTCCAAAGGAGTGATCACCCTGTCGGCTCCTGCCCCTCCACGTTCCCCCATGGTCTCCCTCATGCGTACCCCCGTGTTGGTGCGTGAGGCTCATGAGAACAAGACTGTCTACGCGCTCATGGTGCGCGAAGTGTAGGACCCCATTCCTTGCCCTGACCCGGCGCCCCCCGTTGAGGTGTCCGCCCTTATAGCCGAGTTTCATGACATTAGTTTCGAGGACTTGCCCCACGGCCTTCCCCCAGAGAGGGAAATTTCGCACGCGATCGATCTTATCCTGGGAGCACCCCTCCCTAACTTACCCCACCATCGCCTTAACCCCGCTGAGCACACTGAGTTGCAACGCCAGGTGGATGATCTCCTTACCAAGGAGCACACTTAGTCCTTGCGCCGTTCCAACGCTTCTCAAGCCTAAGATGGATGGGTCGTGGCACATGTGTGTTGACAGCAGCGCCATCAATAGGATCACTGTCAAGTATAGATTTCCCATTCCCCGGCTTGACGATATGTTAGATTTGATATCCAGCGCGTCTTGGTTCTCAAAGCTCGACCTCCAGAGCGGATATCACCAGGTCCGTATCCGTGAGGGAGATGAATGGAAGACTGCATTCAAGACTAAGGATGGTCTTTACGAATGGCTCGTTATGCCATTCGGCTTGTCTAATGCCCCGTCTACATTTATGCACCTCATGAGTCAAGTCCTTAGGCCCTGCATGGGCATGTTTTTGGTCATCAACTTCGACGACATTCTGATCTTTAGTCGGACTTGCGACGAGCACCTGGAGCATCTTCGCTCCATGTTCGAACTCCTGCACAAGGAGCACCTCTTCCTTAACACGAAAAAGTGTGCCTTCCTCACCAACAGCGTGTACTTTCTGGGTTATATTGTCTCTGACAAGGGTCTCTCCATTGACCCTGTGAAGGTCGAGGCCATCTGGCATTGGCCTGAGCCTCGCACCGTATCTAAGGTTCATGGTTTCTTAGGTCTCACAGGTTTCTACTGCCACTTCATTCGGGGGTTCAGCATGATTGCAACCCCCTTGACCCAGCGTCTTTCCAAGGACAAGTTTGAGTGGACCACTGCCACCCAATGCCCCTTCGACACACTTAAGGACGCCTTGACCACCGCCCTTGTTTTGCGCCTCCCTGACTTTTTGAAAGTCTTCGAGGTTACGTGCGATGCCGCCGGTTCTGGCATCGGTAGTTCCCTTAGCCAAGAAGGCCATCCCGTGGCCTTCTTTAGCGAAAAACTGAACGCAATTCGACAGCGTTACTCCACATACGACAAGGAGTTTTTCGCGATCGTTCAGTCCCTTCGGTAGTGGAGAGATTACCTCCTCCACCGCGAGTTTGTGTTGTACAGCGACCATCAAGCACTCTCCTTCCTGAATGCCCAAAAGAAGTTGGGCGCCCGCCATGCTAAGTGGGTTGAGTACCTACAGCAATACTCCTTCGTGATTAACCACAAGGCGAGTAAGGAGAACATTGTCGCGGATGCCCTGAGTCGCATTCAGACCCTCCTATGTGTGATGCATACTCGCATCAATACCTTTGACCACGTCAAAGAGGAATACGCCGCTTGCTCTAATTTTGGCACCATCTACACTGCCTTGACCGAGTCCGTCGACCCTGATTCCCCCTATCAATCGTGCGAAGGTTACCTTTTCTTGGGGAATCGTCTGTGCATTCCCCGATCCCCACTTCGCAACCATCTTTTGCTCGAGCTTCACTCGGGTGGCGTTGCCGGCCATCATGGCTATGACAAGACCCTTGAGATGGCAGAGGAACGCCTCTTTTGGCCTTCTCTCCGAAAGGATGTTGAGTGCATTGTGCGCCATTATGATACGTGTCAATTGGCGAAACCCCGCCCACCGAACAAGGGTCTCTATACCCCTTTGCCTGTCACCAGCGGCCCTTGGTGTGACTTGAGGATGGACTTTGTCCTTGGGCTGCCATGGACCGCTTCGCGCTTCTATTCTATCTATGTCGTGGTCGATCGATTTTTGAAAATGGCCCATTTTATCCCAAGTTCACGCACTGTGGACGCGTCTCAAGTCGCTGTCCTTTTTGTCCGAGAGGTTGTGCGTCTTCACGGCCTCCCCTCTTCCATCGTGTCCGACCGGGACATGCGTTTCGCGAGGCATTTCTGGCGCTCACTTTGGGCCCTCTCGAATACCACTCTAAAGCTCTCCATGGCCTATCACCCTCAGACCGATGGGCAAACCGAAGTTGTTAACTATAGTTTGGGTAACCTACTCCGTTACCTTGTCGGTGACCATCCGAGGTCGTGGGATTCCATCCTACCCATGGCTGAATTTGCGTATAATAGCGCTTCTAATAGGTCTACGGGTCTTAGTCCCTTCCAGATTGTCTTGGGCAACCAGCCGCGTAAACCCATAGACCTGCATGACCTTCCCATGGAGTCTCACCTCTCCCTGCATGCATATTCCTTTGCCCAGCATATCGCTAGTCTGCATGATGAGGTTAGGCGTCGTATCTTTTCTGGCAACATGCATAATGCAATGAAGGCCAACGTGCACCGTAGGCCACATTATTTCTTTGTAGGTGAGCTGGTGAGGGTGCGTATCCACCCTGAGCGTCTGCCCAACCGCGGACATTTTAAGCTTCAGCCGTGTTACATGGACCATATGCAGTGGTGCGGCGGATTGGCTCCAATGACTATGTGCTGGACTTGCCCGAAGACATGAGGATCCACCCCGTTTTCAACGTGGCCGACCTTCTTCCATTCCATGGACCTTTGGAAAACCCGTCCAATACCGACGACCTGTTGCCCCCTAGTTCTCCGGAGGAGAACTCATCAGAATACACAGCAGAAGCTGATGCAGCAACAAACGGAGCAAACAGACCCATGAACACCATTGATGGTAGCACAACCCTGCTAAAAGACACTTGGGGAGATTCCCCAGGACTCCAGAAATTTTCCATGGAATTTTCACAGCTATCAAAGCTCCCCAGGTCCAGACACGGCCAGGCCGTGCCCACAGTCATGGCCATGACACGGTTGCCCAGCCGCGGCCGTGCCCACAATCACGGCCGTGACACGGCCGCCTAGCCACGCGAACGCCGACAGGCCCATCGCCACGCCCGTGCCCCAGGCCGTGCTTCCTTCAGAAAACTTTCTTGAATATAAGCACACCCGTGCTCCACCTTAGCCAACAATGCCGAGTTTGACACACCCGCTGCCACGCCCATGCCACATACCGTGCTTCCCTTGGCCAGATCCACCGTTGACGAACACGGTCGTGCTCCTCAGCACGGCCATGCCGTGCTTCCCTCGGCCAACAACACCGAGCCCGACATAGCCATGGACACGCCCGTGGCAGCGCCTGTGTCCTCCCCGGCCGATGAACCTACTCCTGAACACGGCCGTGCTCACCATCACGACTAGGCTGTGTTCGCCCCTGAAGACTTGTTGCAGCTCCGATGACCCCACTTCGATGTACACCGCCCTCCCTACCATATTGCTCCATCCCATGATGACCTAAAGGAGCTCAACAAAGTGGAAATCCGGTGATCCCAATACCAAAGTAAGCCCCCGGACTGCTTCGTGGGCGTCATTAGTCCCCTTTCCATACACACCGGCGTAACGCAGCCCAAGGGCGATCCAAGCCAACCCCCTGAGGGTCCAACTCCAAGTGGGCCACTCAATTTCATTAGTAACACGGCCCAAGATCGAGCCGCGATGGTGGTAGCCCAGCCCACGACTTCAAAGTTTTGCTGCTTTGTCGCGATGTGTTCGGAGCGCATCTAGACCATCTCAGCCAAGATGCGTATGCTGAAGACCAAGAACCTGCGCCCTTGTAGGAGTAGCTAGTAGTTGGTAGGATTTTATGCTTTCTTGTTTTATGTGGCGGATTGACCACTTTATGGTAGTTAGTTTGTTATGATGCTATCCCCTTGTCTTGTTCCCCCTCCTTATCTTATAAAAGAGAGGGGTTGGCCAGCATTCCTCCTTAGTTCTCTTAGAGGTAGAGATATCCTGGTGAGCTAGAGTGAGCTTCCAGCTTGTGGGGTGGGCGACGTCGCTTCGCCTACGGAGTTTGTAAGAGTCGGCGACCGGTGTCTCGACTCCGCTTGTTTCCCTTACATGTCTTCAGCCTTCTAAGAAGTAAATCCCACCCACCGGGGGGTCAGGTTCGCCTGATTCTTTACATTATCTTTGCATTACATCGCTGTGGTTTTCTTCTTCCCTTCACCCTAGCCATCCCCCATCGGAGGCGTGGCCGGATCTCATGTTTCGTGCTTTATTTCAGCTGCATGGGCGCGCAAGTTGAACCCCGCAAACCCACTATCCCCGATGCAAGCTAAGCTTAAAAACGCACTAAGATAATTGCTGAAAGTTTGCTAAGAGGTTAGTGAGTTGTTGTTTAGTTGGGTTCCATTTTCCTTCATTTCATTCGTGTTGCCCCGATTGAAATCATCGCTGTTCGTTGTGCTTTCTACTAGATTCCTACACTTTTCCGAAGTGTTTTCCCTTCCCTCGTCTCACGACCCTCTCCCGTTTTCTCATCATTGTGTAATATCCTAGAGTACGGACTAAGGACCCCCCTCACCCATTAGTTGCTGCATCAATCTTCTTCACAAGGCTAGCACCGGGAGTGGAAGAAGAGGACTCGAGGCATCTGTGTGTGTGAGACTGCAGAGGGCGCACGCTTGGGCGCTTACCTTGTCATCGGCCTCATCTTGCTTTAAGTTATTTTCCATCTCATCGTGTTGACTCTCTCGCATGCAATCTTCATTGGGTTTTTCGGACGGGCCTGTTTCAGGGATATTATTCCGCTGTGCATTGTATTTGTTTCTGAAAAATTTGTAAAATATCCCCGGGGTTTTCCAACAGTGGTATCAGAGTGACTTACGAGACTTGAACAATGTATTTTCATACTTTTCCATGCTCACATGTCATATCTCAATTTTCACAAATTGCATGATCACATGGCAAACGATTTTTCTAAAGTAGGAAAAATTAGGGTTTCTTGTTTCTATCATCTTTTCAACCTCTTTTGGATTTTTGGGTTATCTTTCTTATATGATTTAAAGGATCAAAGGAGCATGTGGTTTTGTCAAGTAGGACGGGCATTGTGTCTTCGGACTGGCCGGGTCTCTTGATCTGACAAAATTACCAGGTGAGAGGATCTTTGAAATCATCATGAAAATTAATTGCAAATAACCAAGAGATTTGTGAAAAGAAGATGAGGAAAAGAGACTAGTTTTATGAAAAATTAAAATTTTAGATTTTACGTTTTTCAAGAGCATGTAGAACTGCATGTGTAGATACCTTGCTTGTGCTTAATGTTGTGATCATGAGTCAAGCCCCTTTTCATGCCTGTGATGTATCTTTGTGAGGCCTGCGTGCCACTTTTCTTTTCTTTTATTTTTGTAACAAGAAGAAGAAGATTATGGCACAACCACATGGAACCCTGGCGCATGGAGGAGTGGCGCAAGATGGCATGGCCGAACCCTAGGGTTTGAGAGCTAGCCATCTTGGCTCCTTGCATGGTGGTGCATCATCTATGGATAAAGACCCATGGCATTGGCCGAAGCCATGAGGGACACCTCTAGGGTTTGAGAGCTAAACAATGGTGAGAAGGACCTTGGAGCCAACCTTGAAGAACAAATTAGTGGTCGGCTAGATTAGGTCTTGTCTTTAGGGGCTTGAATCCTAGGTCAAGAGTTGAACCTCCTTTTGGCATGGCTTGGTTCAATGTCTTGAATAGGCTATGATCACATCATTCTTTTACTATTTTCATACATATCTGCTAAAGCATGCCTGAGTTATTTTATCGTTATGTTATCACTATAGGATTGCATGCCTGTAATGTTAGACATACGATAAAACTGATGAGACCTCAATAACCCTCATATATAAATATCAAGTCTAGTAGCCTTCTAATGCGTAGCCCTCATCAAACTATCGATCAGTGGTGTTGTGAACTGTTTCCCACCCTCGTGGGACACACCCACTTATCTTTAGGAGGTGTGTGGTGGCAATGGTTTCCCCAGTCCGTTTTAGCCTGATGCGCCTTCACAAGGAAACACGTTGACCCTGGGCATAACGGTTAGGAATGGACTTGACTAGAAGTTCATATGTGCTAGGCACATGATGAAAAACTAGAGGCATCATTGAGAGGTTAGGGTTTCATACTGTATCCAGCCCTCGCTGGACATGAAATGCATGGACTGTCTCAATAAGGGGAATTGCTCAGAGCAATCAGCCAGCATGCCCACCTTAGGAAGCATGGGTTACTTTGTGCATCTTATCCCACCCTCATGGGACGCGAAGCCTCATGTGGAATAAGGATCTCTTCTCATTAGGAAGTTTTAAAATTCCCGATTGACATTGTGGGTTGTCAATTCAATTTAAATAGTGGGAGCCATAATTATTTGAAACAAGTCCAGTTTAAATGATTTGAAATAGTACTAATCTGTTGTTTCTTGGTTGTTATAGAACAATGGCAACAAACAATAGCGGTTGGTCATTGTGATCTATCCTTGAGAAGGACAAGTTGGTTGGATCCAACTTGATGGATTGGTATGTGAACTTGAGAATCGTGCTCAAGCTCGATAGGAAGCTCTATGTGTCCTTGAGCAGCCTATTCTTGAGCCACTTCCATGCTCGGCCTCAACGGCTGAGAAGGATGCTTATGATAAGCATCAGGATGATACTTTGGAGGTTGCTAATTTGATGCTAATCAACATGTTGCCTGAATTTAGAGGGCAATTTGAATCCAAGAGTGCTTCTAAGATTATTTCTAATCTAAGGCAGCTCTTTGATGAATTGGTTAAGATCAACCCTCCTAAAGTAGACATTCAATGTGTTGAGCCGAAAGGCTTAACTAAGACATTGAAGATAAAGATGGATAGAGTCAGGAATAACAAGTGCTACTCATGTGGAGGACCACCTCACATGATCAAGGACATGGTGCGGTTTCAGAATGAGAAGAAGAGAGGCAAGGCTTCGTCTTCAAGCTCAGGTATTTATGTTACAGAAGTCAACATTTCTAGTTCTATGTCCTGGGTATTGGATACCGTATGTGGAGCTCATATTTGCACAAATATGCAGGGGCTCAAGAAAAGTAGATCAGGGTAGCCCGGAGAGATTGACCTACAAGTTGGAAACGGAGCACAGTTTGCTGCTGTTCCTATAGGAGTTTTGACTCTTTCCCTGCCTTCTGGACTTCTATTAGAGTTAGATAATTGCTATTATGTTCCTTCGCTTACTAAGAACATTGTATCCATTCCTTGCTTGGCAACGAAGGCTTTAAGTTTGAAATAAATAAGAACTCTTGTTCTTTTTCATTTGCAAATATGTTCTATGGAAAGGGTACTTTGTGCAACGGTCTATATGTGTTATACATAGATAACTCTATTTGTAACATAAATAATAAAAGGACCAAACTGAGTGGTTCAGTTGGTGTTTTCCTATGGCATTGTCGATTAGCCCATATAAACAAGAATCGGATTCAACAACTCCATGCAAATGGGTTGTTAGATTTAAGTTCCTTGAAGGAATTTGATACATGTGAGCCTTGTTTGTTAGGGAAAATGACAAAGGCGCCTTTCACCAAAATTGGTGAGAGGGCAGGAGGTTTGTTGGATCTCATACACAGCAATGTGTGTGGGCCATTCAATAATCAAGTCAGAGGAGGACACAACTACTTCATTATCTTTACTGATGATTTCAGTAGATATGGTTATGTCTACTTGATGAGACATAAATCTGAATCCTTTGAGAAATTCAAGGATTTCAAGAATGAAGTAGAGAACCAGCTTAGTAGATCCATTAAGGCTCTTCGATCAGATCGTAGTGGAGAGTACCTGAGCGGTGAGTTCCTTGACTATCTAAAAGAGTGTGGGATTCTGTCCCAACTCACTCCTCCTATAACACCCCAATGGAATGGTGTGTGTGAAAGGATAAATCGAACTTTGTTGGACATGGTTCGATGTATGATGAGTCATGCAACTCTACCTCCCTCATTCTGGGGGCATGCACTTGAAATAGCTTCTCTAATACTGAATAATGTTCCATCTAAGAGATCTACCGATAGGCCAGAGAGCCGTGATCCGCGGATCGCTAGACAGTACGCTAGGAAGTGTATTGATCGCTCTACTTCCGCATAGGGGAGGAGAGTTACCCCATGTTTATCTCCTATACCTGAGACCACAGAGACACCAGTGGCACTCCAGTGCCAGCTCTCGTTACAATTGAGATGGAGCATGCTGATGAGCAGCATACCACTTCTACTCCTTTGGATGTGGAGGGAGCTACTGCATCTGAGCCTCCTTCCAACCTACCAGAGTCTACTATTCACATTGATATGAAGTCTATGGAGGTAGAGGATGTTGTACCTGATTTAGTATAGACTCCAGAGATTCCCTCTCCGTCCTCAGCCCAGGGCGACTTACCAGTCCCTAAGGCTGCTACACCGGAGTTACCAAATGATGCAGAGGGATCTCCTAAGGTTTTCACAAATCTACTAAAGATTTCTATAGATATTCCTAATCTGCCATCATCACCATCACTAGCACCTGAGCCATCTGAGGCTCTAGAGGCAGCACCTTTAGTACCTAAGATACCACATATTCCTGAGGTGTCTGTCCCAGCTTTATTGTCACTAGCTGCATCACTAGAGTCATCTCCTCCAGTACTAGAGCCTATAGTTGAGAGGAGATGAGCACGATCTCCACCTCTTGTCTTGGTTCTCTATCCACGATAAATCAAATATAGGAGTAGGGATCAGGAGAGGAGGTTCAGAGCTATGTCAGCTCAAGGGGTCCTTAGCACCCGATATTGGGATGATTAGAACTCGCATACCTTAGGATTATTCGATGATCAGAACATAGGGTGGTAGGATTTTTACCGGCAAAGACACCCAACATATGTTCAGCTTACTCTAGAGTTCTTCAGCTTTGTCCAAATTAGCGTGCATAACTATGATGACAGAAATCCAGGGTGTATGACCTTTCGGTTGGGGAACTAGGATCATGTTCTTACTTTGGACCAAATTGGTCATATTTTTGGGTTCCTCGCAGACGGTACTTGACATCACCCCTGTGAGTACACCGACTGGATTTTCTAGGAGCAGATATATGGAGAGACAAGATTTGATCCGAGGACCTCTAGAGCTACTTGTCTGTCTAGCCCAACACTCAGATATACACATCGGGTTCTTGCACATACCAATTTTGGGCAAGCGGAGAGCGATGAGATGGTCAGAGCTATTCTTTCTTTGGACCATGCTTATTGTATTCCGCGCCAGCAACCCATTCTACCTTGTCAAGCAGTTTCATAAGGTGGCTATGGCGCGGAAGGGAGTTCTTGTGATGGGTGGTCTGATTACCACCATTGCCCTTACCCTCAGTATTGACCGTACGGGGTTGAACGAGGCTAAGGGCAATCCAAGATTAAATATGGATACGTGCATAGCTATTAAGATGATTATGAGGATTGGGAGATCATATCATCTTATATTTAGATATTCAGATGCTACCTTGAGGCTATTGAACATGAACCGTACTACGGTTCATGTTCAGTAGGACTGGATCATGGATCCCACATGAGATGGGGGAAGTTCTAGAGAGGTAGCCTCACCTCTATCATCACCGCCAAGGATTATTTTGCCTATTCCTCTAGCCAAGCTGTCCACCACTGCTGGATCATCTTCATTAGCTGGTCTATCTACATCAGCGCCATCAGATCCCTCCTTGCAGCAGATCTGAGCTGAGCAGCGAAGGATGTGCGATGACATATCGCGCTTGGAGCAGGGACAGATGAGGACACTTTAGTCCCTACACACGATCGAGTAGCTTTTGCGGCGACATCTTCCTGGATCATCAACACAGCCTACTGGAGATTACAAGGAGGAGCATTCCGAGGATACAGAGACGGACTAATTTCTTCTTTCTTACTATAGTTATTGTTTTTCTATTTCTATATGCATTGAGTATTACTTTTCTTTACCTTCTAGTTATTTGCCATAAGCATTCTTCCTTTTGAGCAGGAGTTGATAGAGACTAGGGTTAATATAGCGCACACATGATTTTATATGTTTTATTTGTGTGTGCACGTTGTATTTTATTATTCTTGATATGTATTTATAGATTTATACTTGATACTTGATATTTTGGGAGATATTGTAAATACGTGGCAGTATTAGGATTTTAGATATGGTACATGGTTTGATTGTGATGGTATTGTGTATATTTGAGGCTTACCATATATCTGTGATTTTCAATGATGGTTTGTGATATTGTTGTTGGGAAACCCCGAGGATATTTTACAATTTTTAGAGATAGAGATTACACAAATATATTGCACAGCGGAAGCAATATCCCCAAAACGAGCCAATCCCAAAAACCCAGTGAAGATCGCATACGAGGGAGTCGACACGATGAGATATGAAAAAACCTCAAAGCAAGATGAGGCCGATGTTGAGGTAGGCGCCCAAGCGTGTGCCCTCTGCAATCTCACACACACGGATGCCCCGAGTCCTCTTCTTTCAAGCCCGGTGCTAGCCTCGGAAAGAAGATCCAAGCCTTGTGCTCCTTCTTCAAAGCAAGTGCCACCTCCAAGGTTCAAGCGCCAATGAAGAAGAAGGGAAGAGGAGATTGTCTCCAAGAGCTTCCTTCACTTGCACCAAGAAGAGGAAAGGAAGAAGACTCTTCTGGCTCGGGTTTGATGGAAGAAGAAGCTTGCGCCACTAGCCCTTGCTCTCGCACCTCTTTCTGTTCACACCTCCAAGGAATTGTAACTCTAGAGAAGGAGGCGGCTAGGGCTAGTTTTATAGGGCAAGAGGCGGTTAGGGCAATGGCTGGGATCATGACAAGTGTATGGTGTTGGGAAACCTCGGGGATATTTTACAATTTTCAGAGGTTTATGGACACAAATACATTGCGCAGTGGAAGAATATCCCCGAAACAGGCCAGTCCCAAAAACCCAGTGAAGATCGTCAAGCGAGAGAGTCGACACGATGTGATAGAAAATACCTTAATGCAAGGTGAGGCCGATGTCAACGTACGCGCCCAACTGTGCGCCCTCTGCAGTCTCACACACAAGGATTGCTCAAGTCCTCTTCTTCCACGCTTGGTGCTAGCCTCGAGAAGAAGATCCAAGCCTTGGGGAGATCACCACTTCACTTGAGCTACCTTCTAGAGAAGATGAGCCAAGGAGGAAGAGGAGAGAAGACAAGCCACC
This sequence comes from Costus pulverulentus, assembly GCA_027562315.1. Classification (NCBI taxonomy): domain Eukaryota; kingdom Viridiplantae; phylum Streptophyta; class Magnoliopsida; order Zingiberales; family Costaceae; genus Costus; species Costus pulverulentus. Next base: position 18,208 of record JANTFE010023255.1, on the reverse strand, counting down.
AAGCTCCAAAGCTCCAAGCGCCAAAAGGAAAGGAGGAAGGATGCTTGTGGCTAGGGTATGGAAGGTGTTCCCCCAAGCCTTCTTTGTTCTCGCCCTCAAGAGCTAGAACTCGCCTCCTCTCTTGATCACGCCTCCAATGAATAAGTATCTTGAGAGGGGCGGCTTGGGGTGTTATTTATAGGGCAAGGGGCGGCTTAATGTGTGGCCAGCATTCAAATTGAATGTGCGGCTAGGAGAGATTTTAGGGAGTTAAGTCCTAGTCCAATTAGGACTTAATTTGGGCGATTAGATCATGTCCTAATCCAATTAGGACTCTCATGAACGGTTTGATCATATGGGCGGTTTGATCAAGTTTAATTCCTAATCTAATTAGGATTTGATCAAGCCCAAGTCCTAATCCAACTAGGACTTTCAATGGGCGGTTTGAACAAGTCCTAATCCAATTAGGATTTGATTATTTATTTAATTAATTGAATCCTAATCGAATTAGGACTCCAATTAATTCAAATAATTAGTCCCAAGATTAATTTCAAACCTCATGATGCATAGGCGCTAACCCTAGTCTAACTAGGGTTAAGCACACGCCATGCACACGCCATCCCTTTTCTCCTCCTTAACCCCATTAAGCCCAACTTATCAATGGGCCCAGCCCAATGTCCATTATGCATGTTAACCAAGTCCACTGATCCAATCCAAATTTAACCCTAGGTGAAATTGGGCTAACCATGGTTAATATACCGTAAATGGAAGTTGGCCCCAATAAATTGACCCATTGGCGCTGATGAAATCTCCAAAATAGATCCGAGTTATCCAATAACTCGATTATAAGGCTTCCCGATCAATACGAGAACTTGAGTATCAAGGTGTGCGACCCTGTAGGTTCCTCTGACGTTGGCAGTGCTGACCTAAGGTCATCACAAGCAATGACTGGCACCTAGCAGTGCGTCGCTGCTACCCAAGTCATCGGAATTGATATCGACATCGACATCCCCATCATCGTAATCAAGTACAGATGCATTACAGTCTCTTTGCCGTACTGATATCCGATTGGACAAGTGTGTCACCACTTGTTTCTATCCAATCTCATTGCTATGACTAAATCAGGTCTAACCTGGGTATGGCCATACACTTTCAGTCATAGAACCATAGAGGAGCTCCACGGATATCATGTTTCCCTTAGGAAGGGGCAAATCCTATGTCTGTGCATTGACCTTCTCATATGGGTCGTGACATGCCCAATGACAACTGTTATTACCTCCCAACTACGGAAAGGTGTTAGGTTGTATCAAAGTATATCCCTAACCACATAGAATGGCCAATGACCTCAAGTCAAGGGATCAATGCATCTCCTATCACTTGTGAGGATAACTCGTGACACTAAGTCATTGCGTCACAGCGGGTCGGTCCAGTATATCTACCACTGATATACCTATATGTCTGCGTTAGCACCTCGTGCCTAACCAGCCCATATACCAGTCTTACAAGTACCATAGCTGTCCCATATTCACTAAGGTACATTGACTAGGGACAATAGTTTGAGCACAGATCCAATCTGTCTCTAGGGACATTATCATATAAGTACATGTTCGCAGATGTAAACAAATAATGATAACGACAATGCCAGTATGATATACATATCAATGTCAAGTTGTAACATCCCACATTCTTAACCCCAAACAAATGGCACAATTCACAAATGATACAGGATGTTTCATATAAGATCGATCATATGCTAGGTAAAACCGAGTTCAAGA
>JANTFE010023254.1:37074-47663 GCA_027562315.1 Costus pulverulentus | reverse complement strand
ACCTTTATTTCCTTTTAGTCATTAGAATTAAGGTGGATGAAACCCTAGTCCCAGTTTCTCTCTGATTGTCTTTTTCGTGTGTTCTCCATCATTGCTTTTCATCATATTTAGTTTGCTTAGCTAGTGAGAATACAACTATTTAGTACTTAACAATAAGGTCTCTGTGGTTCGATATTTTTATTACTTCGAAGTATCCGTGCACTTGCGGACTACAACAAGTTTTTGGCGCCATTGCCGGGGACCTTAGTTTTGTTAATATCAAAATAGTTGTTAGTATTGCTAGACTAAGTTTTATTAGTTTTAGGTTTAACTTTGTTTTCTGTTTTTGCAGGTTTTGGATTTTCACAGTTGTGACAGAACTGTGATATCTAAAAATTTGTGAAATTGCTTATGTTTATTATTTTCTGATATATGTTTTATATTCTGAAAAAAAAAATTTGGTGTTGGATAATCTTTCTTTTTCTACTTTATTTGTTTATACATAGGACTCTAAGATCTTGATATATTTTATTTCTTGTGAATTTTGAGATAACGATTTTTAGTTGTGAAGAAAGCTTTGAATTGAAGATATGTCTTTTAATCACAACTCATGGGCAACTCAAAGAGCTGAGGTATACATGCCACAAGGTAAGTATGAAAATAATTCATTGAGCACACTTGAAGATACGTTTAACTCTTATATGCACTCTTTTTATTCTAATAGATGTGATATTTGTGGATCTATTGGTCATTACACTTCTAATTACCAATTTTTAAATTCCAATTCATCATGGTATCAAGATGATCAATATGATTCTAGATCTTTTTATGATGATTGCTCAAACTTTACTTCTGAAACATGCTTTGAGGATACTGAAAAATCTAGCTTAGAGATTATGTTTGAAAAGTTCATGAAACAAAATGATGATGTGAGTGAGACCCTCAAACAAATCAATTCTAGGTTGGATGACATGGTTGCACACAATGAAATTTTAGAAACCCAATTAGCACAACAAGCTTGTTTATTTGAGTTTGATTTGGAAACTGAAGAAGTTGATTTAGAAAAATCCCCCTCTGATTATGATTGTTTTGAGATTGAGCCTTATGTGAATATTCATGAATCTCATTTTGATTGTTGTGAAATTGATTCATCTGCTAATTTATTTGTGGAAAAGGTTGAGAAAATTGAAATTGAAAAACCTTCTTTTGATGATAATTCTAATTTTGATGAAAAATTATTTATGGTTAAATCTGATGAGCATGATGAAGGTTCAAAAATTATAGACAATAATGAACCCCACTGTGATTTTGGTGATATTTTTGAAATTAATGATAAATCTCTTGTGGTCAACTCTGATTCTATTAATTTTTTTTCATATGATTCTGATTTTGACTCTTCTGATGATGAATTATTTATGGGGAAGCATGAGGAACTTGATTTTGAAGAGTATCATCTTGATTTTGATAATGATTTTGATATTGACAAATTATTTAAAGATGTGCATGAGGAACTTGATAAGGATTTGAATGTTGCAAAAATTGATGAATCTCACCATGATGATACTTTGCCCATATCTATTGTTCACTCTTGTGATTTATTTGAAAAATTATATTTTGTTGAGGAATCTAATGAAAGACATAAACATTATTTTGATGATCCAATGCTTATATGTTTTGATCAAAGTCCTTTTCTTATTGCCATTGAAAATATTAATTTGAAGAAATGACTCATGATTTTGCTTTTTGATAAACATAGGAAGATCATAAAGATTTCTTTGAGTGGATTTGAGAAGTATGATTTTAATTTCTGCACATTTAAGAAAGCCACTTTGATTTGGATGCAATTCTGGATATTTGGATTTGTGGCTAAACTTTTGGGACAAAGAAAATGCAGAAAATTGTATGCGATTTACTTTGGAACTGATCTACCTGCTTCACCTTGATTTTTGATTTTAGGTCAAGCTATGGACCTAAAATTAGCGCTTCTTCGGAGGCAACCCAAGCGCTCTTACTTAGTTTAGTTTTTTTTTTATTTTAGTTTATTTTTAGAATTAATTTTTCTTTTATTTTTGCATGGAAAATCAAATTTTGCGCAAAATACAACACTGCTGTAATTTCCTCCACGGTGCCGTAATTTTCATCCGATTTCATCCCGAGTGTTTTGCATAAAGAACATATCTTATTCTACAACTTGGTTTTGTCCATTTTCTATTTGGATCATTAAATTTTATTTTTGGGTAGAGCTACTTTTCATAAAAAAATTCAAAACCTGCTTTGTTTGTTTTCTACGTGTTATAGCTTCTTTTGCCTCCAGATCTAGAAATCTTCAAGAGCAACTGTCTTCCACCTCTATCCACCACTGCATCTGCCTCTGACATCACTATTTCTAGCCGTTGACACTGGATTATACCATCTGCAGATTCTTACTTCTCCTACTGCCTCTATTTTCATTGATTTGATTTATTTATGCAGTAGGATCTTTATTATTGACTCGAATTTTTTTATGTAGTGCTTTCTTGTCCACCGGCCGACAATCTCACCTCCAGGACTATAGTCTTTAGCAGGCCACTAGAGAATACTCACCCTACTATCGGCACCATCACCATCATTGCTAGCAGCTTTTCAGCTAGCCTCTGTTCCACCTCTGCTCGATTCTTTCTACCGGCATCCCCTTTTGGACCATCGATGATATATCTAATTCTTCTTTTAGAAAATTATTTTTATGATTATTATTTTTAGAGACTATTTTTAAACTGAGCCTTATGTACCTTAAATTTTGCAGGTAAAATTTTCAAAAGGCACATCTTTGAACCTAACAGCATCTGCCCCAACACTATTTTTTGATCTGAGCCTTATGTACTTGGGTCAGAGCTTGCTATATAGTTTTGTGAGTATTGTTTGCACTCTCTTGTATTCATGATTATTTCACATGGTTGCATCTTTGATTTTTTTGATTGTATCACTTATTGAGATTTCTATTCTATGAAGTTGCTTGAGTCTATCATGTCACACTTTTGACTATGATTGTTTGAGTTTCATGCTTCACACCTTTTGCATTGATAATGATATTTTTGAGGTTTAAAAATTTTATGACTTGAATCCATGTGATGAGAGATGAGTAGATTTTTCTATAATTATGAAAGTTCATGCTAACGCCTGTGAATGAAGATATACCTATTATGTTGAATTTATTTCTTCAATATATATCTACTTGTTGAAATTATCCATTGATAGATGCATATGTTTTGGGTAGGTATATTGTTTGATGAATGTAATCTAAGAGTGAAGCATCTTTCTTGAATAAAATGAGCATATGAGTGTAATTTTTGAAGAGATGTCAATTGATTAGCCTAGTTGATGTTTGGTCTATTTTACTATTTGTTGGGAAGGAAGAATCCATGATCCACAAAAATAGTGAGAGACTCCCCTACTTGGCACTGTGCAAAATTGACAGTGGTACCTAAGACATGGGTTGAAGTCAAAAATTATAAAAAAATTTGATGAGAGAAAAATTTTGCGTAGGCATGAGAGAATGACTCCTCTACTTGGCACTGCGTAAAATTGACAGTGGTGCCAAAGATAAGAGTTGAAGTCCAAATAAAAAGTGCGTATCTATGTGGGTACATACCATCAAAAACACAAAAAAAAAGAGAGAGAAAAAGAGATTTTGAGTGGAAAAAGATTTTGGATATCCTATTTATGTAAACAAAGGTATGATAGATTTAAACTAAAACAAAGGTGACGTCATGAGATTGAGATTCTTTTTATTATACGAGTTACAAAATTTTATTTGATAAAAGCTGTGAATCTTGAAGATTAAATTCATTGGATGATGTATTTATCTAAAATTTTGTGCAAATAGTTGATGGAATATTTCATGAGTGATTATATTTTAGAAATTTTTTTTTTTATAAAAGAGCATATTTTCCATACTTAGCATCGTTCTTTATTTTATTTGCCTGAGGACAAGCAAAGTTTGAGCCTTATGTGTTTGATGATACCAAAATTCATAGTATATTTTGTGTCATATCATATGTCTTTTTGTGTCATAATTATGCTCTTTTGCTTGTTTTTAAACCTTAATTGTCAAATATTGCAGAATCTACACCACTTCTTGTTTTTGATCATTTTCAGGTTAAAAGTGCCATATTTTGATGGATTTTGGAAATTTGAACACACCAATGGACTCCAGACGTCGAAACAAAGCTAACCCTCAAATTTCAAGTCAAAAGGATGCTCATGACGAAAATACGGCACTGCCATGTAAATATACAGGGTACCGTATTTTACTGCTTTCAACCAGATGAAAATACGGTGCTGCCGTATTTTGCCCCAGAATCTTCACGGTACCGTATTTTGTGCTGATTTCATCTAGAAGACCTAAGCGAGAATATGACACTGCCGTGTAGAAGTACATGGTACCGTAATTTTTGGCGATCCAGAATATAAAGTTTCAGCAGAAATACGGCACTACCGTATTTCACTCCGATTTTATCACGGTACCGTATTTTGCATCAATTTTGACCAGAGAGATTTTTGCACAAATACGACACGGCGGTGGGAAAATACACGGTGCTGTGTTTCCTGCCTGGATTTCACAGAAGGAAAATACGGCACTGCCATAATCCGAATACGGTACCGTATTTTTAAACCAGATTCGTGACTTTTTCGGGCTGATTCTTGCGCGGGCCATAACCTTTGATCCAGAAGTCTAAATTGAGATCCGAAAGAAGTGGCTAACTTGTATTTAAGAGGAGAAGACGCACGAAGTGGAAGGAGGAATTTGTATCACGAATTGAGAGAGCAATCGTCAGAGAGGCAGTTAGGGTTTGTCCTCGCACCGAGAGGCGTAGAAGACATCTTAGACCGTGATTTTTACACCGAAGCTTCGTCTGGAGTAGGAGAGCACTCCCAGAAGTTTTAGAGTGTTTGGAGTCCGATCAAGGGAGAAATCATCAAAATAGTGGTGACAGCACTATTCATAAGCGAAATTACGGGTTGTATTTCAATTACAACCCTTTTTTTTAACTTTTCTTCCCCTTTTTCGCTTTCTAATCCTCTGAAATTATGATTTGTTGTAATCCCTTCACCATGAAAGCTTATATCTTCTTTTGGGACATGGGGTGTAATCCCCTTAGTTTCTTAATGACTAGAAAATAATTATCACTAGCATCACACATGAGCTCCAAAGGCAAATCCCAATCTGGAGGCTGAATAATAGGTGCTGAAACCAAGGCTTTCTTTAATTCCTGAAAAGCAAATAAACAATCTTCATAAAAAGAAAATTTAACATCTTTACAAAGTAAATTTGTAAGAGGTCTAGCAAGTTTAGAAAAATCCTTGATGAATCGCCGGTAGAATCCTGCATGTCCTAGAAAGCTTCGGACCTCCTTTACTGTAGTAGGCGGCTCTAATTTTTCTATCACCTCAACTTTGGCTTTGCCAACTTCAATTCCTCTCTCTGAAATCAAGTGCCCGAAAACTATCCCTTGCCTAACCATGAAATGACATTTTTTCCAATTAAGCACAAGGTTAGTTTCTTCACACTGCTGCAAAACTCGAGATTAATTTGCCAAACAATCATCAAAAGAAGAACCATGTATTGAGAAATCATCCATAAAACACCCATAAAATCCTCAATGAAATCAGAAAAAATAGCCAACATAAACCTCTGAAAAGTAGCAGGTGCATTACATAAACCAAAAGACATTCTCCAATATGCAAAAGTACCATACGGGCAAGTGAAAGTGGTCTTATCTTGGTCCTCAGGATGTATAGGAATTTAGAAAAATCAAGAGTATCCATCTAAGAAAGAAAAGTGAGATTGGTTTGCAAGCCTTTCAACCATCTAGTCAATTAAAGGTAAGGGAAAATGGTCTTTCCTAGTAGCAGCATTCAATTTTCTATAATCTATGCACATGCACCAACTAGTTACAGTTCTAACAGGAATCAGTTCATTGTCTTTGTTTTTCATTACAGTTACCCCTTTTCTTATGAACACAATGTACAAGACTTACCCATTTACTGTCAGAGATAGGAAAGATAATACCTGCATCAAGTACTTTTAGGAATTCCTTCTTAACAACTTTTTTCATAGAGGGATTAAGTGTCCTTTGAAAATCTGCATGTGGTTTGTGTTCCTCTCCCATCAAGATCTTGTGCATACAAAAAGAAGGATTAATTCCCTTTAATTCATCAATTGTGTACCCAATTACCTTCCTATGAATCCTTAATTCTTTGAGAAGTAAATCTGTCTCCCTTTTTCCATCCCGTGCATCAACAATGATAGGGTAAGTAGAATCAGGACCAAGAAATTCATAACAAAGGTTATTAGGTAAAGCCTTAAGTTCTACTTTTGGAGCCTTCCTTTCTTCACTCTTTTCACAATCACAAGCATTGCAGTCTAATAATTCGTTAATTTTAGAATTGGTGTTTTCATTAAAATCAAGAACATAATCAAAATAAGGATCATATTCAGAGGTTTCAACAAATAAATCATTAAGATTATAGACAGTATCATCTACAGCATGTATACTACAACAAGATACAGAATTTGATGGGTTTTTCATGGTTTCATTCAAGTCATATTCGATTCTTTCATCTCCAATGTTAAGTGTAAGTTTACCGTTCTTTACATCAATAATTGCTCCTGCTATGGCTAAGAACGATCTACCAAGTATAATGGGGATTTTTGCATCTTCCTCCATCTTAAGGACTAGAAAATCTGCTGGGATGAAATATTTACCTACTTGGATAGGCATATCTTCAAGAATCCCTACAGGATACTTAACTGAACGGACGGTGAGCTGCAAAGATATTGAAGTTGGTTTAAGCTCTCCCATGTCCAATTTCCTGCAAATAGATAATGGCATTAGGCTTACACTAGCACCTATATCACATAAGGCTCGGTCAAAAGCCATACTTCCAATAAAACAAGGAATAGAGAAACTACCTGGATCCTTTAATTTTGGTGGCAACTTGTTTTGGATAATAGCGCTACACTCTTCAACTAAAGCCACAATACCATAGTCCTCTATCTTTCTTTTATTAGACAAAATTTCTTTCAAGAATTTAGCATATGTGGGCATTTGAGATAAAGCTTCAGTGAATGGAATATTAATATAAAGCTTCTTTAGAACATCAAGAAATTTCCCAAACTGCTTGTCTAATTTTACTTGCACTAATATTTGGGGAAAGGGAATAGGTGGCCTATAAGGTGTAGGAGAACTAGGTTTAGAAACATCAATATGACATGGTTCATCACCTTTTGGTTCAATACCTTTTAGTTCGGGACTGCTCATGCTCAGAATATTTTTCTAAGTCTAGTTCAATGTCATGTTCATTACTAGGCTCTCTTTCATTAACTTCAACTCTCCTTTTAGGTTCATCTAATTGCCTCCCACTCCTGGTAATGATAGCATTACAATGTTCCCTAAGGTATAATTCAGGTTATGATGACACCAAAATATATAGTATATTTTGTAACATTTTATGTATCTGTTCATGCTAAATTTAGGATTTTTTTGCTTATTTTTATGCTGAATTCATCAAATATTGCAAAGCCTACTTCTATTTTGGTTTTTCATGGTTTTTAGGTAAAAATGCACTATTTTGAGGCGTTTTCAAGCAAAATCGAAGACATAAAAGAGTTACCATCATCAAGAGGAGATCACCCAAGAAATTTCATGCAAAATGGAGCAACTCAACAAAATACAGCAGTGTCGTAATCCATTTTACGGTACCGTAATTTCAGACAGTACCGTAAAATCAGAACACTGCCGTAATTTGGAGGAATTTTCGAACAGAAAGTTTTTGTGATTTTACGGCACTGCCGTAAAAAATTATTTTTTACACTGCCGTATTTTTCATCGCTTTCATAATAGAAACCTTAGCTGATTTTACGGCACTACCATAAACTATTCTACAGTACCGTATTTCCCAGGCGATCCAGACCAGAGAACTCGTCCGATTTTACGGCACCATTAGGAAACACTTTACGGGCCGTAATTTTGACTTTCGGTGCACAGAATGAAAATACGGCACTGCGTAAATTATTACACGACCGTAATTTCCAGTCAAAATCACTAGTTTTCCGCGGCTGAAACTTGTTTGGGCCATAACTTTTAATCCATAGCTCCAAATTAGAATCCAAAAGATGTTCTGGACTCATCTTTAAGAGGAAAAGACGTACGAAGTGGAGGGGAGAACGTTTATCTAGTATCGAGGGAGAAAATGCCAGAGAGGTGGCTAGGGTTTGGCCTCGCGCCGAGAGGTGTGGAGACCATATCCGGCTGTAATTTTCACGTAGAAGCTTCGCCTAGAAGAGAAGACAACATCCCAGAAGTTTTAGAGGAAGAAGAGTTCAATCGGAGGAGGAATCGACGAAATCAGTGGTGACAGCACTGTTTATCGAGTTCTGCTTGCAAAATACGGCTGTGAAATATTTCACAGCCGTACTGTATTTTCTAAAACCTCTTTTCTAGTTGATTTTTGATCTTTCAAACTTATGGATTATTGTATTTTCTTCTCCATGCAAGCTTAGACATATTTTGGGACATGGGGTGTAATCCCCTTGATTTTTAATGATTAGATAATTCTTCTTTTTCGTCATGATAATCTTCGTTGTGATAATTCTACTTTTGTGATGGACTGTCTTTAACTTTCAATAGATCTATGTTATTATCCATGTTTTAGAGTTTTCGCAATGAGACTGAAAGGTGATTTGCTTGAGAACTTGGAACCCTAGAAATGCATGTTAGAATCCCTTCCTTAGGTTGGATCTAATTTGATCTATTCTAGTAGATTAATTGCCATGTTTAATAATATTTATCTAGGAGTGAATTATTGTGTCAAACGTGGAGATCTTGCACGAAAGTGGGGATCGAAACGTTGGAAAACCCTAGGTAGAACGTGTGTTGAGACTCGGATACACGAAAGTGATCCTTGAGGCTCCACTTGTGATGATCAACTTAGAATTCGGATGCACGAAAGTGATCCTTGAGTTCTTTGTTGATGGTTTACTTATCTGCAGCGTTGGGATAGATCTTGCGCGAAAGCGAGGATTGGTCCCTGCGTGATTGTCTGCACGAAAGTGAGATAATCCTTTTATGAAGTAAATTAGGTCTTTACCATAGCAAGATTTGATTGACGAACCTTTTATTTATATCTTATCATTGAAATCAAGGTGGATGAAACCCTAGTTCCATGTTTATGTCTCTGATTATCCTTCGTGTTAGCTATACTAATTACTTTCATCATATTTGGTTTACTTAGCTACCGAGAAAATAATTATTTGGTAATTAACAATAAGGTCTCTGTGGATCGATATTTTTATTACTTCTGACTGGCCGGGTCCTTTGATCTGATAAAATTACCAGCCGAAAGGATCTTTGAAATCATCATGAAAGTTAATCGCAAATAACTAAAAGATTTGTGAGAATAAGATGAGGAAAATAAACTGGTTTTATGAAAAAGTAAAATTTGAGATTTTATTTTTTTCATGAACATGTAGAATTGCATGTGTAAATACCTTGATTGTGCATATTGTTGTGATCATGAGTCAAGCCCCCATGCATGCCTGTGATGTATCCTTGTGCGGCCTGCATGCCATCTTTTTCTTTATTTTTGTAAAATTAAGATGAAGATTAAGGGAAGGAGCTTGGTGGCGCATCTTGGATGGTGGCGCAACAAGCACTCTACTTGGATTGGTGGCGTATGCAAGATGGTGCAAGCTTGCTTGGTGGTGCAAGCATAGCATGGCCGAGCCTTAGGGCTTGTGAGCTAGCTATGTTCGAACTTGCAAGATGGCGATTCACCTTTGGAGGACCTTGGAGCCAACCTTGAAGTTCAAGATAGAGGTCGGCTAGGTCTGGTCTTTAGGGGCTTGAGTCCTAGGTCAAGAGTTGAACCTCTTCTGGCATGGGTTGGTTCAATGTCTTGAATAGGCTATGATCACATCATCCCTTTACTGCTTTCCATATCTGCTAAAGCATGCCTATGATGTTTTATTTTATGTTATCACTATATGATTGCATGCCTGTAATGCTAGACATAAGATAAAACTGAATTGATGAGACCTCAAAACCCTCATTCAAATATCAAGTATAGTAGCCTTCTGACGCGTAGCCCTCGTCAAACTATCGATCGATGGTGCTGTGCATTGTTTCCACCCTAGTGGACACACCCATCTATCTTTAGGAGGCGTGTGGTGACAATGTTTTCTCAGTCCAGTTAAAATCCTGGACGCGCCTTTGCAAGGAATTTGTTGGCCCTATGCATAACGGTCAGGATAGACTTGACTAGTTTTTCATATGTGATGGCCACATGATGGAACTCTAGAGGCAGCCTCAAGGTCTGCAAAGGGCGCAGACTTGGGCGCCTACGTTGACATCAGCCTCACCTTGCAGAGGGCGCAGACTTGGACATAACGGTCAGGATATACTTGACTAGTTTTTCAATGTCTTCTCTCCTCTTCCTCCTTGGCGCAACTTCTCTAGAAGGTAGCGCTGTTGGGGTATGCCCTTAAGGCTAATGTTTGAGGCCTTGGGATTATTTCAGTATCATGTATAAACTCTATGTTTATAAAGGCAATGGTTGTTATTCAGGTTGTT
>JANTFE010023254.1:24969-36974 GCA_027562315.1 Costus pulverulentus | reverse complement strand
TTTAATTTGATCTAGACCAATGCTTGGCTTAATTTGGTCTTTGAACCAAATCTAATTGAACCGGTTCATCAAATGAACGCATGGTTCAATGGGAGAAGAAGTGGCGATTGGTTTACTTGGACTTAACGCATTATGCGTTAAGAAGTTGGTTTTCCAAAAATAGAGTAACGCTTCCACGTTCGGGCATAACGCCTCACGTTCAAGAGCATTGCTCTATTCTCGCTCACCTCTTCCTCTCGTCTCTCTCTCTCGTGTGGTGAGTCTTCACGCAAAGGAGAAGAAAGAAAGCCAAGAGACATCTCTCATCTCCTTCACGAAGGGAAACCTTGAAGCTTTGCTAGCACAAAGACGCCAAGGGAGTAGTCATCTTCACCTTGTGTGCATCACCTTTGGAGGAGAGCCGCTCGCCCTCTTCTTCCAAGTCGCCATCCAAAGATGACAATGGTATGATCCCCTTCTTGATCTATACAAATTGTTAAGTTGATCTATGTTCATACATGCGATCCTAGGAAACCCTAGATTCCGCCCATGCAAGTTTTTATATGCGCATGCTTTAGGGTTTCGCCCCCTTTAGGGAACTTTCAAGCGCAAGTGAAGTGGTGATCTCCCCAAGGCTTGGATCTTCTTCCTGAGGCTAGCACCGGGTGTGGAAGAAGAGGACTTGAGCAATCCGTGTGTGTGAGACTGCAGAGGGCGCACACTTGGGTGCCTACGTTGACATCAGCCTCACCTTGCATTAAGGTATTTTCTATCACATCGTGTCGACTCTCTCGCTTGACGATCTTCACTGGGTTTTTGGGACTGGCCTGTTTCGGGGATATTCTTCCGCTGCGCAATGTATTTGTGTCCATAAACCTCTAAAAAATTATAAAATATCCCTGGGGTTTCCCAACAGGGTATACATGTCTCAAGGTGAGCATAAAGATTATTCACATATGACTCTTGGAGAAATATGGAAATTACACAATATTCCTCTTATTTATTGCAATATTTGTAAATCTTCTGATCATTATACTTGTGATTGCGAATTTAACATGCCTCAAAATTCTAATTCTTCTTGTTATCAAGATGATTCATGGTGCACTGCTGAAGATGAGATAGATTATTTGGTTCATAAATTAAACACTTCTAATAAGCACCCTGTTATGAAATCTTGTTCTTCTGATAGCTGTGTTATTTGTGGATATCCTGATCATTGTTCCTCTGATTGCCCATTTTTAAATCCCAATTTATCATGGCAAGAAAGAGATCAATTGTATTGTAGATGGGAAAACCGAACTTTTTTATATGATGATTGGTCTGATCATGCTTCTGAACCACAATTTGAATTTGATACTGAGGAACTTGAACTAGAAAAATTCCCCTGTGATCATGATTGTTTTGAGATTGAGCCTTATGTGAACTTTGATGAATCTCACTCTGTTGTTGATAATTTTGATATTGATTTATCTGATAGTCTATTTGAGGAAAAGATTGAGAAAATTGAAATTGAAAAACCTTCTTTTGATGATAATTCTGATTTTGATAATATCTTGTTTATGGTTAAATCTGATGAGCATGATGAAGGTTCAAAAATTATAGACATTGATGAGCCTCACTATGATTTTGGTGATATTGATGAAATTTATGATAAAACTCCTAAGGTTAACTCTGATTCTATTGTAAACATTGATAAATCTTATTTCTCATATGATTCTGATTTTGACTCTTCTGATGATGAATTATCTGTGGGGAGGCATGAGGAAATTGATTTTGTAGAGTCTCATCTTGATTTTGATGATAATTTTGAAATTGACAAATTATTTGATGATGTGCATGAGGAACTTGATAAGGATTTGAATGTTGCAAAAATTGATGAATCTCACCATGATGATACTTTGCCCATATCTACTATTGACTCTTGTGATTTATTTGAAAATTTGTGCTTTATTGAGCAATCTGATGTAGAATGGAAAGACTATTATTATGATGATCCAATGGTCGAATATTTTGATCAAAGTCCTTTTCTCATTGCCATTGAAAACATAAATTTGAAGAAATGACTTATGATTTTACTTTTTGACAAACATAGGAAAATCATAAAGATTACCATGAGAGGATTTGAAAATTTTAATTTCTGCATACTTGAGAAAGCCACATTGATCATGATTTGTATTGAATTTTGGATATTTGGATTAGTGGCTAAACTTTTAGGAAGAAGAAAATGCAGAAAATTATATGCTTTATACTTTGGAACTGAATCACCTATTTCACCATGATATTGATTTTTGGTCAAGCTATGGACCTAAAATTAGCACTTCTTGGGAGGCAACCCAAGCACTTTTGTCTTAGTATAGTTTCTTTTATTTTAGATTGTTTTTTAGAATTGATTTTTCTTTTATTTTTGTAGGGAAAACAAAATTTTGTGCAAAATACGGCACTGCCGTAATCTATTTCACGCCCATAATCTGTGTTGATTTCTTCTCCCGAGAGTTTTATGGATTTTACGGAGGTACCGAATTTCTTTTACGGTACCGTATTTTAACTCTACTTTCTGCTTTCTGTCTTGGTGTTTTCTCGCTGCGATTTTAAGAAACTGGGTTGCAAAAATTTTTGATTTTTGGCACAACATGGAAGTACTCATCTTTGTCTATTATTTGGATATTTTTGCTGAATTTTAAAATATATGGATCTTTCTGAAACATATGCTAACTTTTTGAATTTGATTAACTTTTGTGCAGTTTGTGCAGTTTTTAATCCGAGTAGCCTTCTTTCTGCTGATAATCCAGTTTTTAACTTTTGCACAATTTGATCCTTTATTTTTTACATACCTGGGAAGATCAAGTTTTATTCTACTTCATGGTTTTGTCTGTTTTTTATTTGGATCATTAAATTTTATTCTAGGGTATGACTACTTTTTATAAAAAATTCAAAAACTGCTTGATTTGTTTTCTATCTGTTGTTGTTTCTTTTGACTCCAGATTTGCAGCACCTCCAGCTACCACTGCATCTGCCTCTGACATCAATGTTTCCAGCCGTCGACACTGGATCATACCACCAGCAGATTCTTATTTCTTTTGCTGCCTCTTATTCCATTTATTTTATTTATGCAGTAGAATATTCATTACTGACTGATTTTCTATTTTTGTAGTGCTATCTCTTGCATCACCGACCGACGATCTCACCTCCAAGACGGTTGTCTCTAGTAGGCCACAAGAGATAACTTACTCTACTATCAGCACCATCTACTGCTCCACCAGCACACTTTTGGAACCACTGATGATATCTACTATTATTAATTATTGAGACTGTTTTTGATCTGAGCCTTATATGTGCCTTATGTATCTTAAATTTTACAGAAATTTTTCAAAAAGGCACATCTTTGGACTTTGCAGCATTTGCCCCGATATCATTTTTGGTCTGAGCCTTATGTATTTTTGGTAAGAGCTTGCTATATAGTTTTGTGAGTATTATTTGCACTTTCTAGTGATTATTTGATCTACACTTTTCTTCTCATAAAAATTCTATCACTTTACATCTCATAATGTTGATGCTTTACACCTTTTACATCGATATTGATATTTTTGGCGTTTAAAATTTTTGTGACTTGCATGGACTTTTCTATGATGATGAGAATACTCTTGATATATATTGATGGTAACTTGTTTGATTCTTGATGATGAAAATCAAATTCATGACAAACCCTATCATGTTAGATTAATTTCTTCAATACATATCTATTTTTGAAATTTGACATTAGTTGATGCATGAGATTTTGGGTGGATATGTTATTTGAGGGATAAAATCTAAAAGTGAAATTGTTCTTTTGAATAAAATGAGCATATGAATGTGATTTTTGAATTGATGTTGATTGATTAATTTAGTTGATATTTATGCTATTTCCTATTTGTTGGGAAGAAAGATTCCTTGATCCGAATAAAGTGAGAGACTCCCCTACTTGGCACTATGTAAAATTGATAGTGGTACCTAAGACATGGGTTAAAGTCTACAAAAAATTAATGAGAGTGAAAAAGAATAAGACTCCTCTACTTGGCACTGTGTAAAATTGACAATGGTACCGAAGACAAGGGTTAAAGTCAAAATGAAAAGTATGTATCTATGTGGGTACATGTCATCCATGCAAAAATAACAAAATACATGAAAAAGAAAAAAATATAAATATATTATGTGTGGAAAAAGATCTTGGAAATCCTATTCCTGTAAACAAAAGTTGATAGTCATAAATTGAAACTAGATGAAGCCTTGATATTGATATTCTATTTATTGTACAAGTTGTGAAATTTTATTTGATTGAATTGTGGATCTAGAGGGTTGAGTCCTAAAGATGATATGTATACTTGAAGTTTTATAAAGCAATTGATGGAATTTTTCATTGATGGGTTGTATTTTAGAAATTTATTGAGTATGAAAAGGTTATTCTTTTAATCAAGTTTTGATTTTTTGCTTGAGGACAAGCAAAGTTTGAGCCTTATGTATTTTGATGACACCAAAATATATAGTATATTTTGTATCATTCTATGTATCTTTTCATACTAAATTGAGGATCTTTTTGCTTATTTTTATGTTGAATTCATCAAATATTGCAAAGTCTACTTCTATTTTCGTTTTTAATGGTTTTCAGGTAAAAAGGCACTATTTCAAGGCGTTTTCAAGCAAAATCGAAGACATAAAAGGGTTACCATCATCAAGAGGAGATCACCCAAGAAATTTCATGCAAAACGGAGCAACTCAGCAAAATACGGTAGTGCCGTAATCCATTTTACGGTACCGTAATTTCAGACAGTACCATAAAATCAGAACACTACCGTAATTTGGAGGATTTTACAAACAGAAAGTTTTTGTGATTTTACGGCACTGCCGTAAAGAATTATTTTTTACACTGCCGTATTTTTCAGCGCTTTTAGAATAGAAACCTTAGCTGATTTTACGGCACTACCATAAACTATTCTACGGTACCGTATTTTCTAGGCAATCTAGACCAAAGAACTCATCCGATTTTATAGCACCAATGGAAAATATTTTACGGGCCGTAATTTTGACTTTCGGTGCACATAATGAAAAGACGGCACTGCCGTAAATTATTACACGGCCATAATTTCCAGTCAAAATCGCTAGTTTTCCAAGGCTGGAAATTATTCGGGCCATAATTTTTAATCCAGAGCTCCAAATTGGAATATGAAAGATGTTCCGGACTCATCTTTAAGATGAAAAGACGCACGAAGTGGACGGGAGAACTTTTATCCAATATCGAGGGAGAAATTGGCAGAGAAGCGGCAAGGGTTTGGCCTCGCGCCGAGAGGCGTTGAGACCATATCCGGCCGTGATTTTTCACGCAGAAGCTTCGCCTGGAGGAGAAGACAACATCCCAGAAGTTTCAGAGGAAAAGGAGTTCAATCGGAGGAGGAATCAATGAAATCGATGGTGACAGCACTGTTTATCGAGTTCTGCTTGCAAAATACGGCTGTGAAATATTTCACAGCCGTGCTGTATTTTCTAAAACCTCTTTTCTAGTTGATTTTTGATCTTCTGAAATTATGAATTATTGTATTTTCTTCTCCATGCAAGCTTAGACATATTTTGGGACATGGGGTGTAATCCCCTTGATTTTTAATGATTAGATAATTCTTCTTTTTCGTCATGATAATCTTCATTATGATAATTCTACTTTTGTGATGAATTGTCTTTAACTTTCCATAGATCTATGTTATTATCAATGTTTTAGAGTTTTCGCAATGAGCTTGAAAGGTGATTTTCTTGAGAACTTGGAACCCTAAAATTGCATGTTAGGATCTCTTCCTTAGGTTAGATATAATTTGATCTGTTCTAGTAGATTAATTGCCATGTTTAATAATATTGATCTAGGAGTGAGTTATTGTGTCAAACGTGGAGATCTTGCACGAAAGTGAGGATCGAAACATTGGAAAACCCTAGGTAGAACGTGTGTTGAGACTCGGATGCACGAAAGTGATCCTTGAGGCTCCACTTGTGATGATCAACTTAGAATTCGGATGCACGAAAGTGATCCTTGAGTTCTTTGTTGATGGTTTACTTATCTGCAGCGTTGGGATAGATCTTGCGCGAAAGCGAGGATTGGTCCCTGTGTGATTGTCTGCACGAAAGTGAGATAATCCTTTTATGAAGTAAATTAGGTCTTTACCATAGCAAGATTTGATTGACGAACCTTTTATTTATATCTTATCATTGAAATCAAGGTGGATGAAACCCTAGTTCCATGTTTATCTCTCTGATTATCCTTCGTGTTAGCTATACTGCTTACTTTCATCATATTTGGTTTACTTAGCTACCAAGAAAACAATTATTTGGTAATTAACAATAAGGTCTCTGTGGATCGATATTTTTATTACTTCGATAATTTCGTGCACTTGCGGAAACCTATCTGTTTAGCAGGTGATTGATTTTCTAGAGTTTTATTGTGACCTACTAAAAAAACTACTTGAGAAGTAAGCTGACAAAATATCCCTTTAAGATCTTCAATCTCCTTATTTTGATTTGTCATTAATTGATTTTGATAAGTCATAAATTCTTCAAGCATGGATTCTACACTAAATGATTTTACCTTTTTAGTCATGGTTCGCCATCCATCATCCTCATTCTCATTCTTACCATGTTGATGACTATGTAGTATTTCTTCTTCAGCAGCCCATTGGTTATGATTCAAGGCCATCTCCTCAAACAAAGTGAAAGCATCTTCAATTGTTTTGCTTATGAGGGCTCCTCCTGCAGTAGCGTCAACAGTCAGATGGGTATTAAAAAGTAAACCATTATAAAAAGTATGAATTAAAACCCAATTTTCAAGGCCATAGTAAGGACACTTCCATTGTAAATTGTTGAAATGCTCCCATGCCTCGCCAAAATATTCGCCAGCCCTCTGTGCAAAGCTTGTAATCTGATTTCTCAACTGGATGGTCTTGCTGGGTGGAAAGTACTTCATCAAGAAAGCATTTGACAATTGATCCTATGTAGTGAAGGTACTAGTAGGTCGAGATTGTAGCCAAGAACGTGCTCGGTTCCTGAGAGAAAAAAGAAACAACCTTAGTTTTAATGCATCATTAGAAACACCATAAATTTTAATGGTGTCGCAATATTCAAGAAAAAGATATAGATGTTGATAAGGGTCTTCAGGTGGTGATCCCCCAAACTGATTCTGCTGTATCATGGATAGGAAAGCTGGCTTGATATCAAAATTATTAGCCTCGACAGCTGGTTTGGCAATGCTAAAGTGTATCTCTTGTGGATTAGGGGCTGCATAGTCCCTAAGTGATCTTTTATCTACAATCACTACTTCTTCTTCTTGTCTCTCTTCAAATCTAAGTTTTCTACACAATCTAAGAGCTTTGGTAATCTCAGGATCAAAAGGAACTAGAGGTCCTGATCTAAGATTCCTGTGCATGCAAAAGTAGATAGATCAAATAACTCAATATAAGTATAAAAATAGAAAATAAACAGTAAATAAAACAAAACCTAGTATAGCAATACTTTCAATATCTTCAATATTGACAAAAACCAAGGTCCCCGGCAACGGCGCCAAAAACTTGTTGTGTCCGCAAGTGCATGGATACTCAAAGTAATAATTAAGATATCGAATCACAGAGACCTCGTTTGTCAAGTACTGAATAATCAATTTCTGACTAGCTAGGCAGTCGAAAATATCAAGCAAACTATCGAAAGCTACACGAAAATATTAGAGAGAGAAACTGGGACTAGGGTTTCATCCACCTTAATTTTCATGACTAGATATGAATAGATGTTCGTCAGTCTAATTTTATTATGGTAAAGATATAATTTAATTCATAAAGAAATCATCTCGCTTTCGCGCAGACAATTTACAAAGAGGCAATCCTCACTCACATGCAGGATTTATTCAATGTTAAATATAAGTAAATCATTTTCAAAGAACTCAAAGATCACTTTCGTGCATCCAAATTCTGAGTAAATTATCACAAGTGAAAACTACATACTTTCATACTATAATTTTCACAGGTTCTACTTAAGGTTCTCCAACAATCCTAGATTCAGATTATCAACATGGCAGTATACTTATAAAATCAAGAAATAAGAACAAACCTAATTTCTTACGATGAGTTCCTAACATTCAATTTTAGAGTTCCAAGTTTTCGCAAATCACTTTTCAGTCTATATCACAAAAACACTGAATCATGCTGATTAATATGAATCTATGGAGAATTAAAAGCAATCATCACATAAGTAGAATTATCATAGTAAAATCATCTTGACGAACGTAAAAATAATATAGTCATTAAGAAATTTAGGGGATTACTCCCCCATGTCCCAAAAAGTGTTTAAGCTAAGCATGGTTGAAGAAATACAATAATCCATGGTTCAGATTGATCAAAAATCGAAGAGAAAGAAGAAATTACTAAACACACCACGGCTGTAATGAAAATTACAGCCATAATTTGCTTGATGAATAGTGCAGGCGACTATTTCATTGTTGATTTCTCCTCTGATTGATCTCCTTTCACTTTGAAACTTCTAGGTATGTTCTCCTCCTCCAGGTGAAGCTTCCCCTCAAGTATCACGGCCAAAGATGCTCTGTACACTTCGCGGAGGTGAAACCTAGGGCGACGACAAAAATCTTGATTTCTCTCTCGACCATGGATGAAAATTAGGGCATGTGCGTCTCTTCCCTTCTATCTAACGAGTATTTCCCCCTTTACGGATCTCCAATTGATGGCCTGGATCGTCCGCAATCATCCACGCAATAATCGGGCTTCAAATAGTTCGTGAAAATCGCGGGTTTGGGTTATAATTACGGCCGTGAAAACCATTACGGCAGTGCTATAATTTCAGCTGTAACATCCCGTTATCTCAACCCCAAACAAGCAACACAAGTCATAGAAGAACAGGATGTTATCATACAAGATCGATGCACATGCTAAGTAAAACCAAGTTCAGGAAAACCCGATCTGAAAATTTTCAAGAATCCATACATAAAACACACGAAACACAAATATCATAAATGTACCTGCCACCACGCAATCCTTGCACTAGACATATGCAAGGCAACAGTTATATCAAATCCGTATAAAATCCATAAAATCCATAATCACATAAAGGTACCTGCCACCAGGCAATACTTGCACTAGACATATGCAAGTTCACATTTATATCAAATCCGATTACACCAAATATAAATCGACTAGTCCTCCACGCTGACTAATGGACGATTCTTGGGCATATGTTAAAGTTTGGCTTGACGAGGACGTCAAGTCTTAAGTGGGGGAGATTGTAATATCCCGAGTATAGTCCCACATTGCAAGTGGGAAAAACTATTATACTATTGTTAACTTGGGCTTAAGCATTTTAATAGATTGGGCCACGTTGCAAATCGGCTCTCCAAGTTAATAAATAGTTTGCTTACTAAGCGAGTCATAACATCAGCAGAAATTCTCGGTACAGAAATTACCCTGAATTATAGTATGATAATATTCATTACGGCAGTGCCGTATTTTCTTCAAATCTCTCGGGTGAAAAGTTGACTCAAAATATGACCCGTAATTTTCATTACAGCAGCACCGTAAAATCCACCAAACTTTCTGTACGAATTTGAACTCAAATTACGGCCCGTGATTTTAATTACGGTAGGGCTGTAATTTATGCGAGACTTTCTATACAAAATCATCCCAAAATACGGCAGCGCTCGAAAATTACGGTTGTGCCATGTTTTATTCTGTTGGTGCAATGAAATCACGGTACCATAATTTGGATTACGGCCCTACTGTATTTTGGTATGAAGCTCAAATTTGAGTGAAATTTGACATGTGATCTTCTTTTGATGGTGAGAATTCATCTATGCATCTAAATTTGCTTGAAAACACCTAAAAATCATGCCTTTTTACCTGAAAATGATCAAAAACTAGAAAAGGTGTAGATTCCACAATATTTGATAAATAAGGCATAAAAATGAGCAAAAGAGCATGAATATGACACAAAAATACCCATCAAATGGCACAAAATTTACTATAAATTTCAGTATCATCACACCTCAAGGCCGAGCCCTTTTCCCTCTCATCCTCTCCCTCCTTCTCTAAGAATAGCCGAGAGTCATATCACCAAGTTTGGAGCAAAACAAACTCTCAAAGAGCCATGATGCCGCAAAGGAACAAAGGGCACTTTCTCAACCTCTTTCATGGCGCAACTCTTTGATAAGTGTTCTAACTTTTGGTGGTTTCTTTCCTTGATTGTTAAGAACATTTTACTACACCTTTTCTTGTCATTTGTAGGATTTGGCGCAAGGAAGAAGGTGGCTTTGGCGCAACTTTTCTCTTCCCCCTCAAAAACTAGATAGTCTATCTATTGTTAGCAAGAGAATTTGGAAGAATAGCTTCCCTCTTGACCTTTCATTGTGTTGGACACTTAATTCTCATTTTAAACTCACCCACGCATGTGTGGGCTTGGTTGATTGCATGTGTGCCCTACTTCGTGACATCAACCATTGGACCGGTGAAGAACGGGAAGGTGACCCCTTCTATTCTCAAGGGGTCCAAGGTGAGTTGTCATTAGAATTTCAAGTCATTTATTTTTATGCAAGTAGATAATTTTGGTTTTCTTATTTTAAAAGAAAAAACTATTTTCTCACTTCGTTACTATAATTTCAGATTTTATTATAAAATACAAAAAAAGTGCCTTTGAAAACACGATGTTTTCATGTTTGTGATCCCACCCCACATCATGGTCATCCGAGGGACATGGGGATGAGATTCGTCAACTTTTAGGTCTAAGTGCAAGTGTGAGATTGTTGGTGTTTATGCTATAAGACCTATCATTGGTCTATCCTTTGTACTACTTGACACTAATATTTCTTATATATCATTCTAGCATTGTCGTTATTATGTTTTTTTTACATCTGTGATTGTGTACATGCATGATAATGTCCCTGTAGATAGATTGGATCTGGGCTCGAACTCTTGTCCCTAGTCAATGTACCTTAGTGGATATGGGTCTACTCTGGTACATGTGAGACTATTATATGGGCTGGTTAGGCACAAGGTGCTAACGCAGACATATGGGTATATCAGTGGCGGATATACTAGACCAACCCGCTGTGAGGCTATGACTTGGTGTCATGAGTTATCATCACAAGTGATTGGAGATGCATTGATCCCTTGACATGAGGTAATTGATTCTTCTATATGGTTAGGGACATGCTTTGACACAACCTAACACCTCACCATAGTTGGGAGGTCATAACGGTTGTCATTGAGTATGTCACGATCTATATAAAAAGATGAATGAGCAGATAGAGGATTTGCCCCTTCATAAGGGAAGCTTGATATCCATGGGGCCCCCTATGGTTGTGTGATCGAAAGTGCATGGTCATACCCATGTGAGAACCTGATTTAGTCATGACCATGAGATTGGGTGAAAACAAGTGGTGACACACTTGTCCAATCAGATATCAGTTTGGCAAAAGACTATAATGCATCGGTACCTTGTTGCAATGATGAGAATGTCAATGTCGATATCCATTCCAATGATTTAGGTAGTAGTGATGCACTGCTTGTGACGACCTTAGTTAATACTGCTAATGTTAGAGGAACCTATAGGGTCGCACACCTTGATACTCGAGTTCTCGTACTAATTGGGTAACCTTATGATCGAGTTATTGGATAACTCAGATCTATTTGGGAGATTTCATTAGCGCCAATGGACTTGATGAGATGGAAGAGACTTATTAGAGCCAAACATCATTTTTGGCAGGTTGACCCGAAATTAACCATGGTTGATCACATTTGACTTTGGGTTGCATTGGATTGGATTCAATGGCTTAATCAACTTGTGTGATGATGTTTGGGCTATCTCATTACCCAATGACGCCTAATAATAAGTTATCATGAAGAGATAAGAAGGCATAAGTGTTGGGGTATGCCCTTAAGGCTAATGTTTGAGGCCTTGGGATTCTTTCAGTATCATGTATAAACTTTTATGTTTATAAAGGCAATGGTTGTTATTCAGTTTGTTAC
>JANTFE010023254.1:14376-24869 GCA_027562315.1 Costus pulverulentus | reverse complement strand
AGTTTAAAGGGATTTAAACTCTGATTGTAAGTGAGATCTGGTCTGATCATGTTTGATTGATTAGGGCTTGAGATTGGTAAGCTTCGATCGAGAGAGTTGATGCTAGATTGATGAGATCAAGGGCATCAAGAGATGAACGGTGAGATCATGAACCTTAGGATTTTAGGTGATCTGGACCAAGGCTTGGTTTGATTTGGTCTTTGAACCAAATTGGGTTGAACCGAATGGCTTGAACCGGTTCACATAGGTGAACGCATGGTTCAAAGGCTTGATGGCGCTTTGGGCGGTTTGCCTTGAATGAGCGCATGGTTCATGAATGCGTGAACGCATGAAGTGAAGTTTTTACTATTTTTTGGAAGAGGCGTTTCCCAAAATAGTTAACTCACCTCACGTTCAAGAGCACTCATCCCATTCTCGCCCTTTTTGCCTCTTCCTCTCGACGTCTTCGCGTGTGGAGAAAGGGTGGATGACAAGGAGAGACTCGGCCAAGCTAGAGACATCATCTCTTCTCCCTCAAGCGATCAGGATTCTTGGAGCCTTGCTAGCACAAGGAGCAACAAGGAGTAGGCTAAGTCTCATCTCGTGTGCGCACACTTTGGAGGAGAACCTCATCGTCCTCTTGCTTCCAAATCTCCATCCAAGCGATGGCCATGGTATGAATCTCTTCCAATCTATGCAAGTTTATATAAGTTGATCAATGAAACATACATGCGATCATTGAAACCCAAGCTTCTGCAATGAAAAATTTTACACATGCGCCTATTAGGGTTTCGCTCCCCCTTGAAGGGGACTATCAATAAGGGTATAATGGGGAGAAATCTAACCCAATTAGCGCCTAAGGTCATAATGGGGAGAGGTTGGAGCCTAATGCTTCATTAGGAAGCTATTGGCGCCTTACCCTCTATGGCAAGGCTTGGGGCACATATGGCCATAAGGACTTATATGGCAAGTCCTAGGCACATATGGTAGAAGCCTGAGTGTTAATGGAAAGGACTTGGAGTATTGTCTTGCATCTAACCCTAGCTGTCCACTTCCCATTACCCTAGCCGAACTCTCCTTCATGAGATGCATCTATATACTATTCTTTGCCGCCCCTTGCTATTATTATTACAATGATATGTAAGAGCAAACAAGAGTGCAAGACCAAGAAAAGCTTTGGCGCAAGTCTTCTTCCTCCTAGCCGCAAGCCACCTTCCTCTTCTCCTCTTGGCACAAAAGGGACTAGGGCTAGGCGACATTCACATTCTCTTCTTCCCCTTGGTGAATCCTTCCACAAGGTTGGCGCAAGTGAATTGGATGGCACCCTAAGGCTTGGATTTTCTTCTTGAGGCAAGTGCCGGGCGTGGAAGAAGAGGACTCGAGGATCCATTGTGTGTGAGACTGCAAAGGGCGCACGCTTGGGCGCCTACATCGGCATCGCTCCATCTTGCTCTGAGGCACTTTCTCACTACATTGTGTCGACTCCCTCGCAAGCATCGATCTATTGGGTTTTTGGGACTGGCCTGTTTCAGGGATTTGCTCCCGCTGTTCTTGTATTAACATTTTAAAATCCCTGGGTTTCCCAACAAACCTAACCTAGCTGCCACTAAGCTTCTTGTCTATGTGCAGCTCCAAGTTCCACCAAGCCAAGGGATAGCTCTCAAACCCTAGAAGCACCCCTAGGAAACCCTAGAAGCACCCCTAAAGGGTTCAACCAAACCCTTGCTCCTTGCACCATCAAGCAAGTTGCGCCACCTTGTAGGGTGAGCAAGCATGGAGGTATGAGACAATGCCATCAAGATGCTCCAAGAGAGATGCACCCCTTGTTGGGAAACCCCGGGGATATTTTATAAATTTTACACATTACAGAATACATACGCAGCGGAATAATATCCCCGAAACAGGCTAGTCCCAAAAACCCAATGAAGATCGTCTTGTGAGGGAGTCGACACGATGAGATAGTAAGGTACCTAGAGCAAGAGAGAAGGTTGATGTCGAGGCAGGCGCCCAAGCGTGCGCCCTCTGCAGTCTCACACACATGGATGCCTCGAGCTCTCTTCTTCCTCGCCCGATGCTAGCATCAGGAAGAAGATCCAAGACTTAGGGAGAATTCTACTTCACTTGCGCCAACCTTGTGGAGGAGATGCGCCAAGAGAAGACAAGAAGGGATGATGCCACCAAGGAGAATTCCCTCTTGTGCCAAGAGGAAGAAAGGAGGATCACTTGCGGCTATGTTATGGAAGAGGAGGAGTTGCGCCAAGACACCTTTTCTCTTGTCCCTTGTCCCTTGCTCACGCCAATATGATTGTCTGTTTAGGGCTCTCGCAAGATATATACAGCCAAGAGGGGGCAGCAACACAAGGGGATAGGTGCAACTATCATGAGGAAATTGGCTAGGGTTAGGGTATGGGAGCAATTATGGTTTGATGTATGTAAAAAGTCCAAGTCTTTACCATAAACATCATCCCTTCTACCATATGCGCTTGCCACATGCCAAATAAGTTCTACACGCCATATGTGTCCCAAGTCTTGCCTTAGATGCAAGGTTTCCATCAAAGGATGAAGTGGGAGGCGCCAATTCCTTCCAAAGGAAGCAACATGCGCCCACTCGTCCATTATGCCCTTAGGCGCCAATGGGAGGAGACTTCTCCCCATTATACCCTTTTAGCCCATATTCTCTTCATGACAACTTGTTATTGGGCCTCATTGGGTAATGAGCTAGCCAAAACTTCATTATATGGTTTGATTAAGCAATTAGATCCAATCCAATGCAACCCTAATCCAAATGTGACCAACCTTGGTCAATTTCGGGTCAACCTATCAAAAATGAAGTTTGGCTCCAATAATTGTCCTTCTCATCAAGCCCATTGGCGCTGATGAAATCTCCTAAATAGATACGAGTTATCCAATAACTCGATCAGAAGGCTTCCCGATCAATACGAGAACTCGAGTATCAAGGTGTGCGACCCTGTAGGTTCCTCTGACATTAGCAGTGCTGACCTATGGTCATCACAAGCAGTGAGTGGCACCTAGCAGTGCATTGTTACCACCCAAGTCATCGGAATGGATATTGACATTGACATCCCCATCATCACAACTAGGTACAGATGCATTATAGTCTCTTTGCCAAATTGATATCCAATTGAACAAGTGTGTCCCCACTTATTTTCACCCAATCACATGGTTATGACTAAATCAGGTTGTCTCCTAGGTATGGCCATACACTTTTAGTCATAGAGCCATAGGGGGGCCTGTGGATATCAAGCTACCCTCAGGAAGGGGCAAATCCTCTATCTGCCCATTGACCTTCTCATATGGGCCGTGACATGCTCAATGACAACTGTTATGACCTCCCAACTATGGTGAGGTGTTAGGTTGTATCAAAACATGTCCCTTACCACATAGAAGAGTTAATGACCTCATGTCAAGGGATCAATGCATCTCCTATCACTTGTGAGGATAACTCATGACACCAAGTCTTTGTCTCATAGTGGGTCGGTCCAATATATCCACCACTGATATACTCATATGTCTACGTTAGCACCTCGTGTCTAACCAGCTCATATACCAGTCTCACATGTACCAGAGCTATCCCATATCCATTTAGGTACTTGACTGGGGACAATAATTTGAGCATAGATCTAATCTGTCTCATAGGACATTATCATGTAAGTACACAATCACAGATGTAAGCTAATAATGATAATGACAATGCCAGAATAATATATATATATATCTATATATATATATATATATATATATATATATATATATATATATATATATATATATATATGAGTATCAATGTCAAGTAGTACAAAAGATAGATCAATATTAGGTCTCAGGGCATACACACCAACACCCCTAATCTTCTTCGTGCGATTAAAATACAAAGGAAAAAGTGCGACATGGAGTCCCCACACAAACACATTAGAGGCATGCATGGGGCTTAACTAACATCATATCACAAGTACAAACAAGATTTCTCTATTCATGCTTTCTACTTGCTCATGAAAAATCATAAAATTTTAGTTTTAGTTTTTCATGAAAATATGTCTTTTAACCTCAATGACTTATCACAAATATTTAGTTTTTTTATTTCTCTCGGTAGTCTACAAGTGTCATATGCATGCTCTAAGCATGTTACCTACCCACACCCCACCCCCCCCACCCCCCGCGCAATACCTAACTTGCTAAAATTAGGGCAATCACCCATTCCATACCCAACATCATCTCAACAAGTCTCACACAGTTGGTCTATCCTACATGTGCGAGGAGAAATTAATTCTTCCATGTGTGGGTCGTTCCCTCCATGTGAAGAAATCAAAAAACTCAAAGAGATCGAAGAGAAGTTAGAAACAAAAGACCTACAATTTTTCCAAGCAGGAAAAACATGCACCATAAATAATTTTCAAAAATTTGTTTGACATGTGAGAAAACATGAAAGCACATACATCGTTTGAGTCTCACAAGTCCCTCTGATACCGTTGTTGGGAAACCCCGGGGATTTTAAAGTTTTATTAGAGTACAAAGAAAGCAATTCTTTGAAACAGACTAGTCCCAAATTACAAAAAGATTGAGAAGAGAAGGAGGGGATGACACAATGAGAAGAGAAGGATACCTTTGAGCGATTGGGAAGAAACGATGAAATGTGCCCACGCATGCGCCCTCTACAATCTCACACACAACTGTCCCTCGGGTCTTCTTATTCCACGCCTAGTGCTAGCCTAGAGAAGGAGATCCATGCCTTAAAGAGAATCCTTACTCACTTGTGCCACCCACAAGAAGAAGGGATGCGCCAAGAGCAAGGAATAGGGAGAGGAAGAAGAAGCAGCCAATCACCTTTCACCACTTGCACTAAGGGAAGAAAGGAATGAAGCTTGCAACTAGGAGGTTGCTCTCGCCCCTTTGCTTATTCACGTCAATGATCAGATGCTCTCACAAGGGGGATGACAAGGCAACACGAATATAGGCGCATGGAAGAGGGGATGTGTGGCTAAAGGGATTGGAAGGGTGGGCGATTAGGGCTAGAAGAAATGAAAGTTTCCAAGTCTTTTCCATGAATGTGCAGCCCAATGCCATATGCACCAAAGCCTTAACATGTAAGCTATGAAGGCCACATGCACCCCAAGCCTTGCCAAAAGAAGCATGCTTTCCTTCCACACGCCTAGACCAAGTCAAAGGCGCCAAGGCTATGCCTGATGAGGCATTAAGCGCCAATCCAAATTCCAAATCCCTATAGGATTCGATGTGCCTAAGGCAAGAGATTTCTCCCCATTATACCCTTATGCGCCAATCCCGCTTCATGCTCACTTATTGTTAGGCCCCATTACGTAATGAGCCATGCTAGATTTCATTAAATAAGTTGATTAAGCCATCAGACTCAATCCGATGCAACCCTATTCAAATATGGCTAACCATGGTTAACTCTACTTCAACTTGCCAAAAATGAAATTTAGCACCAATAAGTCTCCTCCATCTCATCAGGCACATCTGAGCTAATAGAATCTCCTAAATAGATCTGAGTAGTTATGAAATCACTCGATCAATACAAGAACTCGAGTATCATGGTGTGCGACCCTATAGGTTACTCTAATGTTGGTAGTGATGAGCTCATGTCATCACAAATAATAAGTGGCACCTAGTAGTGCATCGTTGCTACCCAAGTCTTTGGAATGGCTATTTGCATCGACATCCCCATTATCGTAACAAGGTATCCATCCATTATAGTTCCTTTGTCAAACTGACATCCCGATTGTTGTGAAACCTTGGGGATTTTAAAAATTTTACATACATTAGAGATACAAGCGGAAGCAAAACCCCAAAACAGGCTAGTCGCAAAAACCCAAAAGAGCGATGCTTGTGAGGGGATCGACACGGTGAGGAAGAAATAATATCTTAAAGCGATTCATGGAGATGTTGATGCAGGCGCCCAAGTCATTGCCCTCTGCAGTTTCGCACACAACCGATGCTTGAGTTTTCTTTTTCCACACCCGGTGCTAGCCTCGGGAAGAAGATCCACACCAAGGAAGAGTCTTCCAAGATCTCTTGCGCCACCCACAAGGAAGAGGATGCGCCAAGAGGAAGAAGAAGAGAAGGGTGCCACCAAGCCTTGCTTCACTTCCGCCAATGGAAGGTGGAGGAGAGTGTTTGTGGCCTTGATCGAAGAAGAGCTCCTATCTTGCACCCCTCCTTGTGCTCCACGCCCCCAAGAGAATTGTGTGTATGTGGAGAGGTGGGCTAGGGTCTCTTTTATAGGAGTTATAGGCGGTTTGAGTAAAGGTGGAGGATTAGGAGATTATAGCATGATTTTAGGAATTTAATTAATCAAGTCCTAATCCAATTAGGACTCTAATTAATTTAAATAATTAGCCCCTATTTTATCACCACTAAAATCTTAAATGATTAATTCAAATTTCAATTTATTTAATCACATGAAATACATCAATTAAGGCATAGGCGTCAATCCTAGTCTAACTAAGATTCAATATGCGCCTACCTCTTTGTTTCTTCCCCTTAAGCCCATTTAACTCTTCATGACAACTTATCAGAAATCCCCATTGGGTAACGAGCCTAGCCCAAACATCATTATGCATGTTACCCAAGTCATTAGATCCAATCCAACTTAACCCAAGGTCAAATGAGGCTAACCATGCTTAGTTTTGGCCAATAAGCCAAAAATGAAGTTTATCTCCAATAAGTTTCTTCCATCTCATCAATCCCATTGGCCCTAATGAAATCTCTCAAACAAATCCGAGTTATGAAATAACTCGATCCTAAGTCTATCCAATCAATACGAAAACTCCAGCATTAAGGTGTGCGACCCTGTAGGTTCCTCTAGCAGTGCATCGCTGCTACCCAAGTTTTTGGAATGGATATTGACATCGACATCCCCATCATCGCAACAAGGTACTAATGCATTACAGTCCTTTTGCCAAACTGATATCCGATTAGACAAGTATGTCATCACTTGCTTTCACCCAATCTCATGGTCTCATGGTCATGACAAAATAAGGTTCTCACCTGGGTATGGCCATACACTTTCAATGATAGAACCATAGGGGGGCCCCATGGATATCAAGCTTCCGTTAGGAAGGGGAAAATCCTATATCTTTCCAATTATCTTCTCATATGGGTCATGACATACTCAATGACAACCGTTATGACCTCCCAACTATAGTGAGGTGTTAAGTTGTATCAAAGTATGTCCCTAACCATATAGAAGAGTCAATGACCCCAAGTCAAAGGATCAATGCATCTCCTATCACTTGTGAGGTTAACTCATGACACCAAGTTAGAGCCTCACAGCCGGTTGATCTAGTATATCTTCCACTGATATACCCATATGTCTACGTTAACAACTTGTGACTAACCAGCCCATATACCAGTCTCACATGTACCAGAGCTATCCCTATATGAACTCAGGTACTTGACTGGGGTTAGAGTTCGAGCATAGACATAATCTATCTCTAGGGATATTATTATGTAAGTACATAATCGCATATGTAAACAAAACATAATAATGTCAATGCCAGAATGATATATATAAAATATCAATGTCAAATAGTACATAGAATAGACCAACATCTGGTCCTATGGGCATATACACCAACACCGATTGGACAAAGTGTGTCAACACTTTGTTTATACCTAATCACATAGTCATTACTAAATTAGGATTTCACCTGGGTATGACCATGCAGTTTCAGTCACATATCCATATAGAGCCCATGGACATCCAGCTTCCCTCAAGAAGGGTTAAATTCTCTATTTGTCAATTGAACTTTTCATATGGATCGTGACATGCGCAATGACAACCGTTATGACCTGCCAACTACAGTAAGGTGTTAGGTTGTATCAAAGTATGACCCTAACCAAACAGAAGCATCAATGACCTCAAGTCGAAGGATCAATACAACTCTTGTCTCTTATGAGGTTAAATTGTGACACTAAGTTAGAGCCTCACGGCGGGCCGATCCAATATATCCACCACTAATATATCCATACAATTATGTTAGCACCGCATGCCAAACCAGCGCATTTACTAGTCTCACATGTACTAGAGCTGTCTCTTATCCACTCTAGTACTTGATTAGGGATATAAGTTCGAGACCAGATGAAATCTGGCTCCAAGGACTTTATCATGCAAATGTACAAAGATGCAGAAGTAAACATAGCATAATAATGATATTGCCAGAATGGTGATGCAGGGGCATCCAAAGCACTACGACAGTCCAAGCGCATCAAGAAGCCACCAATCAGATATGGTCATCAAATTTGATTTCCTTTGCTAAAACAATTACTTTGCACTTTATTTTGCTTGAACTCTTGTTGTTTACTTTCATGTTTTAGACTAAGATTAGCCTAGGTTTTTTTATTTTAAGCATGTTTTACTTTCCTAGATTTTGTAGTTGGTTGTTTCTAGCCTAGGACCCTATATGCACATGTAATTGCACTACAAGGCACCTGTAATCCTCAACATCCACCCTCAAGTCAAAGTCAACCACCATTTCCTCAAGCTCAAGCCATTAGCCCACCATCTCATCAAGCTCAAGCCATCAACCTCAAATTCAAATTCGCCATGGACAAGTCCACATGCAAAGCCCAAACAACCCGGGTAGTCTCTATCACACCAAGGTCAAGGTCCAAAGAAGTCAAGATTCATTCCACCTCAGTGATGTTGATTTTCAAACAGGCACCACCTCACCCAAGGCAAATCAACCGGCACATGCAACTAGTTAGCCAAAAGCTTCTCAACCAAAGCACCTCTTCACAACAATCCAAGGGGCGCGTACAATGTTTCCCAAATCAAACTTCAACATGCCAAGCCACGACGTCAATGCTACACATTCCCACCCTCGCAGCAAACATCTTCGATCATAACTCGAACACTCAACCGCCCACCATACCCAATGACAAAGCTGGACGCAACACTTCATCCTAGCCCTCCAAATTCAGCTTGTGTTAGCGTGTATTCCTTGTTTAGTTTAGTGTCGAGACTTCATCTTCCCACCTCCAGCCGAGAGCTTCTTCTTCCATTTCCTCACGCAAGGGTGTCTTGAGCGCTTGTTGTGTGGTGTTGGCGTGAACTCCTTGAAGGCTTGGAATTGTGAAGGAACTTGAAGCATACGGCTTGGAGCTTGAAGACCTAATCAAGACCCCCTAAGGATTCTATTATTCGTAGTTTAAAGAGGGCTTGTTGGAATTGTATCTTGCCCCCTCTTGTTCTTGATTGTAAAAGGCCATTTAATCACCCCTATTTTAGCCTCATCGCCCAAACTTAGAAGCAGCGGGAGCAAGGGGATTCAGAGAAAGGGGGCCACAGGTAAACTCTATCCGAGTAAAGCAAGAATCATCTAAGGTTGCATGCTAGATTCAATGCCTTGTGAATGCTTACCGATTACTGTTCCATTGCTTGTTACTGCTTGCCATCTCTAAAACTCTTTATTGCACATGCTTAAACCCTTCCATTAGAGCTACATACCATAGGTTTGATCGTTGGGAATCCGCCCTTCTTCAGGGGTATCAGAGGAACCCTTAGGTGCTCAGTTTGTGTTTCTGAAATTTCTGATTTTAGTTTCTATTCTCGTCACTGCTGGGACTTCTGCTGAGTTTTTATAAAATCTATTTGCGTATATTCTGGATTGTCTTCTAAAAAAAAAAACCGTCATCTACTGAGTTTTCTGAATTTGCTGTCTCTACTCACATCTCTGAGTGATTGAGTCTCTTTGCATTGGAAAATTCTTGCACACCTTGCTCTAGATTTCTGGACTAAACGCAGTTGAATTTTTGAGTTTTTTATTGAGTTTCCTCGCTGCCAAAGTTTTGCTAAATTTCTGATTTGTGTTTTCTTAACATCGGTTGAATCTCGTCTCACTGATTTCCTGCACAAGGATTTCTGAGTTACGAATTTTATTTGAGAAAATCTTAACAACTTGTCGCATCTGTTACTGAACATCACCCTGAACTTGTTTGCTGAAAGTCTTCTGTTGCATTTTCGACAGTCTATTGCTACTTTATATTTGTATCCTTCTCTCTGGAGTTGCTGAAGTCCAGGATCTATCTAAACAATAGATAGCTTCCCTGTTCAGTTGCTTGGGATCTATAATATCCATGCTTTCAGTACACTAATTATGAAGATTAACTGATAGGTTTAATCTCATTCCATTTTACATTAGCATCACATCACATTTGTATTTTGTCACCCATTCATGTCATGGTACATAAAATATGTCAAGTGCATTATTGTTAAAGGAAGGGAACTAAAACTCAAGTTAGGGGAGAAAAAAAAAAGAAAAGAGAAAGAAAGTGGAAAGGAGAAATGTAAGTGAGAATTGAGAATTTACTTACCATGCCATGCTTAAATTCCATGCCACCTCAAGCTTGCTTGAGAGATGGAATCAACCTACACATGACACCTCCTATTAAGGGATAAGGCTGAAGGAAAAAAAAGGGAAAAGATGAAGGTTTTCACACAACTTTCGTTTGGCTTGGGGGAGAGCAAAGTGAAGGTG
>JANTFE010023253.1:7156-21481 GCA_027562315.1 Costus pulverulentus | reverse complement strand
GAAAAACATCTCTTTCCTTCCATACGACAAGCACCTCTTGGAACCTTGCTAGCACAAGGAGCACCAAGGGAGTAGGCGGCTTCTTCATCTTGTGTGCGCATCCTTTGGGGCTAGCACATGGACTGGAATTCTTGGTCTATTGTCTGGGCCGAGTTTGCCACACTAAACCATTTCGGAGTAGGCCACCACGAAGCAGCAAAACTTGCTCATCGTGGGCTAGTTCTGGACGTTCTTGGTGGTCTCTTGGGCCGAGTTGAGGACCTGGTTGTAATAACGGTCGGTTGTGGGCTCTTGCGGTGGTCCTCGGGGAAGATTCGCCATGGGAATAGGGTGGAGGGACTAGGTGGAGGTAGTAGACTAACTGAGAATCCCCACATATCGATCTAGAGGATGTGAGGAACGCTGCGAGCGTCGAACAGCGTGCTGAACGGAGTTTTTCTGCACTTCTAGGCAAATTACAGTAGGGGTATAATTTTTTTTACAGGCCATAATTTTGGTTGAAATCTAGGCAGAGGCTTTTACACCGGGGGTGTAATATTTTCCACATGCTATAATTTTGGCTGAAAAATTGGTAGAAGTTTCTGGGCATACTAGGCATTTTACACCAAGGGTGTAATATTTTTCAGAGGCTGTAATTTTGGCTAAAAAACTGGCAGAAGGTTTTGGGCATACTAGGCAATTTACACCAGGGGTGTAATATTTTTCACAGGCTGTAATTTCGACCAGTTCTTGGGCAGAGGATTTTAGACCAGGGGTATAATATTTTTCACAGGCTACATAATCCTCTGTTTGGGCTACATAATCCTCTGTTTGTGCTGCAGAAACCTCTATTTGGGTTGAAAATTTGTGGGGGCTGATAAGGGAGTCCTCCGGCAGGTCGAGGATGTAGGCATTGGCACCAACCCTTCATAGAATCATGTAGGGTCCATCACAACGATCATGCAATTTCCAATTGGCTCTATACCTCATTCGCTCAGGGTGGAGTTGCACCTTCACTTGCTCACCCACTCGAAAATGGTGTGGCCTACCGTGCTCGTTGGCCTCAACTACGTACCGGGTATTGCTCAAAAATATTCAACAGTGAATCTCATCATGTAAACCTGCAATGTGGGATGAAAATACGTATGCAGACTCATGGATGGAAGGGGGAGCAGGGACCTCATGCATGTCGATGGGTTTACGAGGCAGGTGCCCGAGCAATACTTGGAAAGGGCTCAACTCGGTAAACAAGTTGAAAGCGATGTTATCCGCGAACTCCGCAATGGGGAGGTGTGTTGTGTCCGCAAGTGCACAGATACTCAAAGTAATAAAAAGATATCGAACCACAGAGACCTACGTGTTAAGTACCAAATAGTTATTTTCTCACTAGCTAAGCAAATTGAATATGATGCTAGTAAATGATAGGAAGAGCGTACAGATAATTAGAGAGAAAACTGGGACTAGGGTTTCACTCACCTTAACTTTCATGACTAGATATGAATAGATGTTCGTCAATCACATTTTATCATGATAAAGATATAATTTACTTCATAAAGAAATCATCTCACTTTCGCGTAGACAATTTACAAAGAACCAATCCTCATTTTTATGCAGGATTTATTCAATGTAGAAGATATGAACAGTGCCCTAGAAACACCCTTTCTGATTTCTCCCTCGATTCTTGATGAAATTTGATCCCTCTAGTTCTCAAATCTTCTCCTCGATATATAGAAGAGTCCACTTTTTTTGGTTTTTGAATTGGTGCCCTGGATCTTCTGATATTGTATCACAAAAATCAAGCTTTTGAGTGGCTGCAGAAGACTTGTTCAAATTCATAATTACAGCCGTAATTTCGGTTAAGGTAGTGCCGTAATTTGGTTCTGTGAATTCTGGGCCAAAAATACGGTACCGTAAAAATTATTACGGCACTGCCATAATTTCTTCTGTGTAATTTTGGGCAAAAATACGGTACCATAATTTTCATTATGGTAGGGGTGTAATCTAGGCAGAAAATTACAACCCGTAATAAATATTACACCCAGGGTGTAATTTTCGAACTTGCTCCGATTTGCATGAAAATTGACGGGCGGCTTCGTCTCGACGTCTAGAATTCATTCATGCACCCAAATCTTTCAAAATCCATCAAAATATGGCACTTTTTAACTGAAAATCATCAAAAAGAAGAAATAGTGTAGATTCCGTAATATTTGACAAATAAGGCTTAAAAATAAGCAAAAGAGCATAAATATGACACAAAAAGATCAATGAAATGACACAACATGTACTATGAATTTTGGTGTCATCAAATACATAAGGCTCACACCAAAAATAGTCTCTTACTTATAAAAAAAAGAAATCAGAGATATCGTTGGAGGTCCGAAGAGGGTGCTGGTAGAAAGAGCTGATGCAGGCGAGAAGCAGAGGTGGAACAGATGCTAGCTGAAGATGATGGTGCCAAAGATCAAAAATTCTGCCGCTCCAGTTTCTTAAAATCACCCACATTATGGCCCGTAATTTTCATTAGGGCACTGCTGTATTTTGCACAAAGTTTGATTTTCCTTGCAAAAAGATAAGAAAAATTAACTCTAAAGATAAACTAAAATAGAAGAAACTAAGCTTAAGTAAGAGTGCTTGGGTTGCCTCCCAAGAAGCGCTAATTTTTAGGTCTATAGCTTGACCAAAAGCCAAATATCATGGCGAAGTAGGAGGATCAGTACCATAGTAAATAGCATACAATTTTCTGAATTTCTGTTGTCCTAAAACTTTAGCCACTAATCCAAACATCCAAAATTTCATGTAAAATACAATCGACATGGCTTTCTCAACTATGCAGAAATCAAAATAAAAATTTTCAATTCCACTCAAAGGATATTCAATGATCTTCCTCTATTTATTAGTAAGCAAAATCATTAGTCCTTTCTTCAAAATTATATTTTCAATTACAATAGGACTTTGATCAAAAGAT
Organism: Costus pulverulentus; assembly: GCA_027562315.1. Classification (NCBI taxonomy): domain Eukaryota; kingdom Viridiplantae; phylum Streptophyta; class Magnoliopsida; order Zingiberales; family Costaceae; genus Costus; species Costus pulverulentus. The sequence goes on along the minus strand of JANTFE010023253.1, from coordinate 18,537 downwards.
TCAAATATTGGATCATCAAAATAGTCTTCCTGTCACACATTAGATTCCTCAATAAAACATAATTTTTTAAATAAATGAAAAGATTCAACAGTAGATATGGGCAAAACATCACAGTGAGATTCATCATTATTTGTAATATTCAAATCCTTTTCAAGCTCCTCATGTCTATCATCAAATAATTTATCAATTCCAAAGTTACCATCAAAATCAAAATGGGACTTTTCAAAATCAATTTCCTCATGTCTTTCCACAAATAATTCATCACCAGAAGAATCAAAAGAATCAATCTCAAAATTACAACACTCAGATTTAACCATAAATAATATATCATTAAAATAATCAATTTCATAACTTTCACTAGAATAAAAAGGGGACTTTCCAAAATCAATTTCCTCAAACTTTTCCACAAATAAATTATCAAATGAATCAATTTTACAATTATCAAAATCAGAGTGAGATTCATTAATGTTCACAAAATAATTAATTCCAAAACAATCAAAATCAGAGGGGGACTTTTCTAAATCAATTTTCTCAATTTCCATATCAAACTCAAATAAACAAGTTTGTTATGCTAACTGGGTTTTTAAAATTCCAATATCACCATATATAGATTCTACCTAAGAAGTAAGCTGACTAACTATCCCTTTATGATCTTCAATTTTCTTACTTTGATTTGTCATGATTTGGTTTTGATTTGTCATAAATTTTTCAAGCATGGATTTAAGCCTAGATTCTTCAGTATCCTCAATGTATGGTTCTGAAATATTGTTTGAGTGATCATCATAAAAAGAAGTTTGATAATTTTCTCATCTACAATTATATTGATCATCTTGGTACCATGGTGAATTTGGATTTTGAGGAATTAAAAATTGGCAATCAGAAATATAATGATCAAAACATCTACAAATATCACATCTAATAGAAGAATAAGATCTCATAATAGGGTGCATATTAAAAGTGTCTGATTTATGAGCCAAATAATTTACCTTTTCTGCAATAGTGCACCATGAATCATCTTCATACTTACCTTGTGGCATGTATACCTCACCTCTTTCAGTTGCCCACGAGTTGTGATTAAAAGACATATCTTCAAATCTATCAAGAACAGAAAGATTATCCAACACCAATCAATAAAAAAAAATTAAAAAAAAACATAAAAATTTCAGAAATCACAGTTCTATCACAACTTGTGAAAATCCAAAACCAGCAAAAACAGAAAACAGAGTTAAATCTAAAACAAATAAAACTTAGTCTAGCAATGCTAACAACTATTTTGATATTAACAAAACTAAGGTCCCCGGCAACGGCGCCAAAAACTTGTTGTGTCCACAGGTGCATAGATACTCGAAGTAATAAAAAGATATCGAACCACAGAGACCTACATGTTAAGTACCAAATAGTTGTTTTCTCACTAGCTAAGCAAATCGAATATGATGCTAGTAAACGATAGGAAGAGCGTATAGATAATCAGAGAGAAAACTGGGGCTAGGGTTTCATTCACCTTTGACTTCCATGACTAGATATGAATAGATGTTCGTTAATCAAATTTTATCATGATAAAGATATAATTTACTTCATAAAGAAATCATCTCACTTTCTTGCAGACAATTTATAAAGAACCAATCCTCACTTTCATGCAGGATTTATTCAATACTGAAGATGAGTAAATCATTGATAAAGAACTCAAGGATCACTTTCATGCATCCGAATTCTAAATCAATTATCTCAAGTGATAACTACATACTTTCATACTATAATTTTCACAAGCTCTACTTAAGGTTCTCCAACAATCCGGTACTTGATTTCTCACAGTATCATCATGTTTGTTTCAATAACTCAATCCTATGTTTAGATTATCAACATGGCGATATACTTCTAAAATTGATAAATAAGAACAAATCTAATTTCTTACGATGAGTTCCTAACGTTCAATTCTAGGGTTCCAAGTTTTAGCAAATCACCTTTCGGTCCATATCGCAGAAACTCTAAAACATGCAGATAATATGAATCTATGGAGAATTAAAGGCAATCATCACAAAAGTAGAATTATTATAGTAAAATTATCATGACGAAAGTAAAAAATAATCTAGTCATTAAGAAATTAAGGAGAATTACACCCCCATGTCCCAAAAGATGTTTAAGCTAGCATGGAAGAAGAATTACAATAAACCATAATTTCAAAGGATCAGAAATTGAAGAGAAAGAGAAGTTCAACTTTACAGCACAGTTGTAATTTTCCAGAAAACGCAGTGAACAGTGCCGGCGCCCGTACTTTCGTTGATTTCTCCTCCGATCGATCTCCTTTCACTCTGAAACTTCTGGGGTATCCTCTCCTCCTCTAGGCGAAGCTTCCTTGTGAAAATCGCGGCCTGAATGGCTTCTATGCCTCTCAGCACGAGGCCATGCCCTAGAAACGCCCTTTCTGATTTCTCCCTCGATTATTGACTAAATTCGATCCCTCCTGTCCTCAAATCTTCTCCTCGGTATATAGAAGAGTCCCCTTTTACGGTTTTTGATTTGGTGCCCTGGATCTTCAAATATTGTGTCGTAAAAATCAGGCTTTTGAGCGGCTATGGAAGACTCGTTCAAATTCATAATTACGGCCATAATTTTGGTTACGGCAAGGCCATAATGTGGTTCTATGAATTCTGGGCCGAAAATACAATACCGTGAAAAATATTACGGCACTGTCGTAATTTCTTCTATGTAATTCTGGGCAAAATACGTTACCGTACTTTTCATTACGGCAGAGGTGTAATTTGGGCAGAAATTACAGCCTATAATAAATATTACACCCAGGGTGTAATTTTTGAACTTGCTCTGATTTGCATGAAAATTGACGAGCGGCTTCGTCTCGACGTTTGGAAATCATTCATGCACTCAAATCTTTTCAAAATCCATCAAAATATGGCACTTTTCACCTGAAAATCATCAAAAATAAGAAATAGTGTAGATTCCGCAATATTTAACAAATAAGGCTTAAAAACAAGCAAAAGAGCATGAATATGACACAAAGATATCGAACCACAGAGTCCTCGTTTGCCAAGTACCGAATAATTAATTTCTTATTAGCTAGGAAACCAAAAATATGCAAGTAAACTATCGAAGGCTATACGAAAATATCAGAGAGAGAATTTAGGACTAGGGTTTCATTCACTTTAATTTCCATGACTAGATATGAAAAGATGTTCATTTGTCTAATTTCATTATGATAAAGATATAATTCACTTAATAAGGAAATCATCTCGCTTTCGCACAAACAATTTGCAAGAACCAATCCTCACTTTCGTGCAGGATCTATTGGATTGTTAAATAAAAGTGAATCATCAATAAAGAACTGAAAGATCACTTTCATGCATTCGAATTCTAAGTTAATAATCTCGAGTGAAAACTCAATGATCACTTTCGTGCATCCGAATCTCAACACAGGTTCTGCTTAAGTTTCTCCAACAATCTAATATTCAATTTCTTGCAATATCGTCATGTTTGTTTCATTAACTCAATCCTAGATTTGATTATCAATCATGGCATTAAACTTCTCAAATTAAGAAATAAGAACAAACCTAATTTCTTATGGTGAGTTCCTAACATTCAATTTTAGGGTTCCAAGTTCTCAAGCAAATCACCTTTCGGTCCTTATTGCGAAAACTCTAAAACATGCTAGATAATATGAATCTATGGAGAATTAAAGAGCAATCATCACAGAAGCAGAATTATCATACTAAAATTATACTTGACGAAATAATGAAAAATTCATCTAGTCATTAAGAAATCAAAGGGAATTACTCCCCCATGTCCCAAAAGAAGTTTAAGCTAGCATGGTAGAAAGATTACAATAATCTATAGTACCAGAGGATCAAAAATCGAGGAGCAAAGGGAAAACAACTTTGTAGCACGGCTGAAATGGAAATTACAGCCGTAATTCCTAGCGTGAATAGTGCTGACGCCAACTTCTTCGTTGATTTCTCTTCCGATCGATCTCCTTTCACTCTGAAACTTCTGGGTATCTTCTCTTCCTCTATGCGCAGCTTCCCTTCAAATTTCACGGCCGCAGATGCGCTGTACGCTTCCCGACAGCAAAACCTAGGGCGGCAATGGAAAACTCGATTTCCCTATAAAAAGTCGATGAACATTAGGGCTTTTTGGCTCTCCGTCTTCTCGTCTGTCTAAACTCCTTTTTTGCTTCTTACGGATCTTCAATTTATGGCCTGGATCATCGCAATCGATCGCGCAAAAATCGGGCTTCAAACAGTCCGGAAGAATCGCGTGCAAGGAATAGAATTACGGCCATAAAAATAATTACGGCAATGCTGTAATATCTTCAAAAGCTCTCGGTACAGAAATCGTCTGATATTACGGTACCTTGAAATCCATTACGGTAGTGCCGTATTTTCTTTTGTAGATTTTTGGACTGAAATTACGTCCCGTAAAATTGGTTACAGTGGTGCCGTAATTCTTGCGAAACTTTCTGTTCAAAGTCGTCTCAAAATACTGCAGCACTCGAAAATTACGGCAGTACCGTGGTTTGTTTTGTAGGTGCAGTGAAACCACGGTACCATAATTTCTATGACGGTAGTGCCGTAATTTGGTTTGAAGCTCCAATCTTCATGAAATTTGACATGTAATTTTCTCTTGTTGGTGGGAATTCATTCATGCCTCTGGAATTGCTTGAAAACACCTGAAAATCATGCCTTTTTACCTAAAAATCATCAAAAACCAAAAAGAGTGTAGATTCTGTAGTATTTGATAAAAAAGGCATAAAAATAAGCAAAGTAGTATGAATATGACACAAAAAAATCTCTGAAATGGCACAAAATTTACTATAAATTTTGGTGTCATCAAGGTGGTCAGCCCAATGACGTGGAAAATAGCTGGCTAAGCAATGCAGAAGGTTGCCCAAACTACGGTTCACGACCTCCATTTGGCCGTCGGTCAGCGGGTGGTACGCAGACAAGCACTTGAGCGTGGTGCCAAGTAAGGACCAAAGGGACTTCCAGAAATGACCGACAAACCGGGTGTCACGGTCAGACACGATGGTCAGGGGTAGCCCATGGAGGCAGACGATCTCTTTGACAAAGAGACGCTCAATGTGGGAGGCATCGGCTGTCTTAGAACATAGCACGAAGTGTGCCATCTTTGAAAAGCGATCCACGACAACGAAGATGGAGTTGTGGCACGAGGCCATGCGAGGTAAGCTGAGGATGAAGTCCATGCTAATCTCGAGCCATGCGCTAGGGGCACAGGTAGGGGCATGTAAAGGCTAGTATTGGGAGGCCGGGGTTTGGCACGTTGTCAAGTGCCTGATGACACGAAAATTCATAGTATATTATGTGTCATTTGATAGGTCTTTTGTGTCATATTCACTCTCTTTTGCTTATTTTTATGCCTTATTTATCAAATATTGTGGAATCTACACTTTTTCTGGTTTTTGATCATTTTCAGGTAAAAGGACATCATTTTAAGGCGTTTTCAAGCAACCTAAGTGCATAGACAAATTCCCATCATCAAGAGAAGATTACATGTCAAATTTCATGTAAATCGGAGCTTCAGACCAAATTACGGCAGGACTGTAACCAATATTACAGTTTCATGGTTTTACTAAACCTACAGAATAAATCATGGCACTACTGTAGTTAATATTACGGGCCATAATTTCGGTCGATTTCTGTATAGAAAGAATCGTAGATATTACGGCACTGCCATAAGGAAAATCACGGGCCGTAATTTCAGTCGATTTCTTTTCTAAAGGTTTTGCACAATCACAGAACTGCCATGGTTGTTTTTACGGCATGTAATTATTCCAGAATTTTAACCAGAACACATTACGGCACCGCCATAATGCAAATTACGGCCGTAATTATATTTTATACAGCCGATTTCCCTTGTCTAATTGAAGCCCGATTTTTCCGCGGATGATTGTGGACGATTTAGACCACCAATACAAGATCCGTAAAAAGGGGGATACTGGAAAGAACAAGGAGAAGATCATCGAAGAATAAGCCCTAATTTTGATCAACGTTTGAGGGAAAAATTACCGTCTTCACCGCTGCCCTAGGGTTCTCCACTAGGAAGTGTACAGAGCACCACCGGTCATGAAATTTGAAGGGAAGCTACACTTGAGAGAGGATAGCATACCCCAAAAGTTTCAGAGCAAAAGAAGATCGATTGAAAGAGAAATCAACGAAAGAGGCAATGTGGACACTATTCACACGGGAATTACGGGCTGTAATTTCCATTATAGCTCTGTGTTTAGTAAAATCTCCCTTCTTCTCGACTTCTGATTGTTCTAAACTATGGCTTATTGTAATTTCTTCATCATGCTAGCTTAAACATCTTTTGGGACAGGTGGTGTAATCCCCTTAAGTTCATAATGACTTGATGATCTTTTATTTCGTCATGATACTCTTGTTTTGATAATTCTACTTAAGTGATGATTGTCTTTAATCCTTTCTAGTTTCATATTGTCAACATGAATTGGAGTTCTTGTGATATGGACTGAAAAGTAACTTGCAAAACTTGGAACCCTAAAATTGAGATTTAGGAACTCATCGTAAAAAATTAGGTTTGTTCTTATTTCTAAATTTTAGAAATTTATTGACTTGTTGATAATTCTGATTTAGGGAGAATTAATGAATTAAACATGAAGATATTATAAGAAATTAGGTATCGGATCGTTGGAAAACCTTAAGTATAACCTGTGAAACTAAAGTATGAAAGTATTTAGTTTTCACTTGAGATGATTGACATAAAGATTGGATGCATGAAAGTGATCTTAAATCTTCTTGTCAATGATTTATTTATCCTTTGCATTGAATAAATCCTGCACGAAAGTGAGGATTAGTTCTTTGTAAATTGTCTGTGCGAAAGCGAGATAATTTCTTTATGAAGTAAATTATATCTTTATCATAATAAGATTACACAGACGATCATTTAATTATATCAAGTTATTGAAATTAAGGTGGATGAAACTCTAGTCCTAGTTTCTCTCTCTAATTTCGTGCATCTGATTTCTATTTACATCGTATTCGATTGCCTAGCTAATAAGAAATCAATTCTTCGATACTTAAAAAGTGAGGTCTCGGTGGTTCGATATCTTTTTATTACTTTGAGTATCCGTGCACTTACGGACACCATAAGTTTTTGGCGCCGTTACCGAGGACCTTGGTTTTTGTTAATATTGAAGAATTTGAAAGTATTGCTAGACTAGGCTTTGTTTAATTTCTTGTTTTTGTTATTAATTCTGTTTTCTATACTTTTTTGTATATTTTGAGTTTATTAGATCTATCTACTTGTGCATGCGCAGGAATCTTAGATCAGGACTTCTAGTTTCTTTAGATCCTAAGATTAACAAAACTCTTAGATTGTGTAGGAAACTCAGATTTGAAAAAAGGAAGGAAGAAGAAATAATCATGGCAGACAGGAGATCACTTAGAGACTATGCAGCCCCTAATCCACAGGAGATACATTCTAGCATTGCCAGACCAGCTATAGAGGCTAATAACTTCGGAATTAAGCCTGCTTTTCTATCCATGATCTAGCAGAATCAGTTTGGGGGATCTCCACTTGAAGATCCTAATCAACATCTTGCTTTATTTCTTGAACTATGCGATACTATTAGAATTAATAATGTTTCCGGTGATGCATTAAAACTTAGATTGTTTCCTTTTTCTCTTAGGTACCGAGCACGTTCTTGGCTGCAATCTCAACCTACCGGTACCTTCACTACAAGGAATCAACTGTCTAATGCTTTCTTGTTGAAGTACTTTCCACCCAGCAAGACAATCCAGTTAAGGAACCAGATTACTAGCTTTGCACAGCAGGATGGCGAGTCTTTTAGCGAGACATGGGAGCGTTTCAATGAGTTACAATGGAAGTGTCCTCACCATGGCCTGTAAAAATGGGTTTTAATTCATACATTTTATAATGGTTTACTTTATAATACCCGTCTAACTGTTGGTGCTACTGCAAGAGGAGCCCTTATGAGCAAAACCATTGAAGATGCTTTCACCTTGTTTAAAGAGATGGCTTTGAACCACAACCGATGGACTACTGAGAGGGGAGAGATATATCGGCCTCCTCATGGTAAGAATGAAAGTGTTAACTAGCGCACCTTGGCTGAGAAGGTAGAATCTTTGAGCAATAGATTTGACTCTTTTCAAATGCAAACTGCTGTAGTTTCATCTTCGGCTATATGTGATATTTGTGGTAATCATGGACACTATCCTAAGGAGTTTAAAGTAATTGCAGATCAGGGTGTTGAGCAAGTTAATGCTATAGGGGGTTACAATCAAAGTGGAAATAACGACCCCCTACTCTAGTATATATAATCCTAGATGGAGAAATCACCCAAACCTATCATGGAAGAGTAATCAGGGAGCGCAAATAGATTCTAGACCACAATTTCAATCCAAGAATTCCAATCCTAATCCACCTAAGACTAGTTTAAAGGTGATGTTTGGGAAATTTATGAGTACCCAGTCAAAACAAAATGAGGATGTGAATGAGACTCTCAAACAAATCAACTCTGGGATGGATAGAATGGAATCTAGGATGGACAACATGAGTGCTCACAATAAAATGTTAGAAAACCAAATAGCACAACAAGCTAGCACTTCCAATAGACCCCCAGGGAAATTACCTGCTAAACCTGAACCAAACCCTAGGGAATAGTGTAAAGCTATAATCACTAGGAGTGAGAGGCAATTAGATGAACCTAGAGGGAGATTTGAGGAGGATGAGGAAGAGCCTGAAATTGAACTTAACAGTGAACCAGTCTTGGAAAAATCTCCTGTACATGAGTAGTCCCATGCTAGTTCACAACCTCACCAAGGTGATGAGCCATGTCAACCAGATATTCCTAGACCCAGTTCACCTACACCCTATAGGCCACCTATACCTTTTCCCCAAAGATTAGTTCAAGCAAAATTAGATAAGCAATTTGGGAAGTTTCTTGATGTCTTGAAAAAGCTATATATTAACATTCTATTTACTGAAGCTTTATCTCAAATGCCCACATATGCTAAGTTTTTAAAAGAAATTTTGTCAAATAAAAGAAAGATAGAGGACTATGGCACTGAGGCATTAACTGAGGAGTGTAGTGCTATCATCCAAAATAAGTTGCCACCAAAATTAAAAGATTCAGGTAGTTTCTCTATTCCTTGTTCAATTGGGAGTATGGCTTTTGACCGAGCCTTATGTGATTTAGGTGTTAGTGTAAGCCTAATGTCTTTATCTATTTGCAGGAAATTGGACATGGGAGAGCTCAAACCAACTTCAATATCTTTACAGCTCACTGATCATTCAGTTAAGTATCCTGTAGGGATTCTTGAGGATGTTCCAATCCAGGTGGGTAAGTATTTTGTTCCGGCAGACTTTATAGTTCTAGAGATGGAGGAGGATGCAAAAATTCCTATCATACTTGGCAGACCGTTCCTTGCCACAGCAGGGGCAATTATTGATGTAAAAAATGGTAAACTCACACTAAACATTGGTGATAAAAAAAATTGAGTATGACTTGAATGAAACCATGAAGAAACCATCATGTGGATCTTGCTGTAGTATACATGCTGTAGATGACATTGTCTATGATCTTAATGATTTATTTGATGAACCTTCTACTTGTGATTCTGATTTAAATTCTGCTCTTGATCCTAGTGTAAATACTAGTCTTGAAATTAATTAATTATTAGATTCCACAGTTTGTGATGGTGAAAAGAATGAGGGAGAGAAAGTCCCAAAAGTATAACTTAAAGTTTTACCTGATAATCTTCGTTATGAATTTCTTGGACCAAATTCTACTTACCCAGTTATTGCTGATGCACAGCTTGGAAAAAAGGGAGACTGTGTTACTTCTTAAGGAACTGAGGATTCATAGGAAGGTAATTGGGTATACTATTAATGATTTGAAAGGAATTAATCCTTCTTTTTGTATGCATAGGATTTTAATGGAAGAGAAACACAAGCCACATGCAGATTTTCAAAGGAGACTTAACCCCTCTATGAAATAAGTTGTGAAGAAGGAAGTCCTGAAATTAATTGATGCATGTAATATCTATTCTATCTCTGACAATAAATGAGCTAGTCCTGTACATTGTGTTCCTAAGAAAGGATGAGTGACTATCATGAAAAACAAAGACAATGAATTAATTCCTGTTAGAATAGTAAGTAGTTGGCGCATGTGCATAGATTATAGAAAATTGAATGCAGCCACTAGGAAAGACCACTTTCCCTTACCCTTTATTGATCAGATGGTTGAAAGGCTTGCAAACCATTCTCATTTTTGTTTCTTAGATGGATATTCTGGATTTTTCCAAATTCCTATACATCCTGATGACCAAGATAAGACCACTTTCACTTGCCCATACGGAACTTTTGCATATAGGAGAATGTCATTTGGTTTGTGTAATGCACCTGCTAATTTTCAAAGATGTATGATGGCTATTTTTTTTGACTTTATTGAAGATTTTATGGATGTCTTTATGGATGACTTCTTTGTATATGGTTCTTCTTTTGATGAGTGTTTGGCTAATTTATCCCGAGTTTTATAGAGGTGTGAAGAAACTAACCTTGTGCTTAATTGGAAAAAATGTCATTTCATGGTTAGGCAGGGGGTAGTTTTGGGGCACTTAATTTCAGAAGGAGGGATTGAAGTAGACAATGCCAAAATTGAGGTGATAGAAAAATTGGAGCTACCCGCTACAGTAAAGGAGGTTCTGAGCTTTTTAGGACATGCTGGATTATACCGGCAATTCATCAAGGATTTCTCTAAACTTGCTAGATCTCTTATAAATTTACCTTGTAAAGATATTAAATTTTCTTTTGATGAAGATTGTTTATCTGCTTTTCAGGAGTTAAAGAAGGCTTTGATTTCAGCACCTATCATCCAACGTCCAAACTAGAATTTGCCCTTTGAGCTTATGTGTGATGCTAGTGATTATGCTATATGAGCAATCCTAGGGCAAAGAAAAGAGAAAAAACCTTATGTCATTCATTATGCTAGTAGGACCTTAGATGAGACACAGAGTGATGGGGGTGATAGGCATGCAAACATTCAAACAACGCGATTTGAAAACATTTTGCTAGTTAAGTATAGATTAATGAAACCCTTTATGCTAACGTAGTTGAAAATAGTTTGTTTTGGTATTTTGTAGGTAAAAACCGAAACTAGGAGAGTAATAAACTAAAGTTAAATCCTATCATGCAAGTCTAAAACAAGTGATAAAACTGAATTTGAAACCTAGCATGCGATCTAGAGCTTGAAATAACACTACTCCAAGGGAGAGGCTCACCTTGCGCCCTTTGAGAATAGAAAGGGCGAACTTCCCGTTCTTCACCGGTCCAATGGTGGAACACACGAAGTAGGGCCCTATGAGCTTACAACC
>JANTFE010023252.1:22470-32685 GCA_027562315.1 Costus pulverulentus | reverse complement strand
TACTATGGATGACTTTTAGTGTCTTTTACTCACTGAGCTTTTTAGCTCACCTCCGTTGTTTAAATGTTTTCAGGTGAGACATCAAGACAGTAACCGCTACAGCTAATTATTATGATGTAATTTCTAAGAATTTTCTTCTAAAAATTTATCAGGCCTGCGTGCCTATGACTTATGTGACACGTTTTATCTCCTGAGGGCTTATGCCTGTTTTCAGGATATTATATTATAGTTGTCTCGTTTAAATTATTGGATACGAGTCTTGGATTCTTTTAGTGAATTGGTTCTTATTTTGAAATGTCCGATTTGAGATGTGTAACCGAATTTGTGTTGTTTTAGTATCTGAATAATCAGTTCTGCATATTTCTGAAATTCCACATATGTGTAGTGTGGACATTTGTTGTTGTTACATGTGTGTCTGTGCAGCAGTAGTTTAGTATACTTGCTGCCGGATTTTTTCTGAACTTCCGGATTTCTATTTCCTAGTAAATCGATCCTACTCAGTTCTGTGCGGTTTTCAGTTCCGTAGTAATGTCCTTCGATGCCGCTTTCTTCTTGTGTATTAATGGAAGAGTAAAAATTTTTTTTTTTAGCTCCGTATTTTACTTGTATGCGTGTGGGGTGTGTTCTGAGGGATGTTACACCTTCCCCATGAATCCCATCTTTCCGAGCATGCATACTCATTCGTTCAGCATGTAGCTAGTTTGCATGAGGAAGTTCGGCATTGGATCTTTTTGGGCAACACTCATAATGCGATGAAGGCCAACGAACACCGTAGGCCACATCATTTTTCTATCGGTGAGCTGGTGAGGGTGCGCATCCACCCCGAGAGAGTTTGCAACAGGGCTCATTTTAAGCTCCGGCCACGTTACATGGGGCCCTATGCGGTGGTGCGGCGGATCGGCTCCAATGCCTATGTTCTGGACCTACCCGAGGACATGGACCTCCACCCCGTCTTCAACATGGCAGATCTCCTTCCATTCAACGATCCTTTGGAGGAGCCATCGGACCCCGACGAACCTCAACCCCCGAGTTCTCTGGAGGAGAACTCCTCAGAGAACGTAGCAAAAGTTGATGCAGGAGCATACAACATAGAAGAAGGGGAAAACTTCCTCCAGGAGGTGCCCCACAAATTTTCTGTGAGTTTTGGCATCACAGAATGTTCCGCGGTTGACCCAACGACCGAGACCGCTGCCCGTGGTTTCTACAGCGGCGTTCCAGACCACACATCCCGATCTGTACAGAACATTCCTCAGGGTACCAAGCGACCTAAACCACAACCCAAGAAAGTTTCTGCAAATTCGGGTGTCACAGACTGTTCTGCGGTCCACCCAATGACCGAAGTCACACCCGAGGAATTTTCTGTGGATTCTGGCAAGTATGCACAGAATGTTCTGCGGTCGACCCAGCGACCGAAGTCACACCCCAAGGAAGTTCCTGTGGAAAAAGTCAAGTATACACAGAATTTCCGCGGTCGACCCAGTGACCGAAGTCACACCCCGAGGAAGTTCCTGTGGAAAAAGTCAAGTATACACAGAATTTCCGCGGTCGACCCAGTGACCGAAGTCACACCCCGAGGAAGTTCCTGTGGAAAAAGTCAAGTATGCACAGAATGTTCCACGGTCGACCCAGCGACTGAAGTCACACCCCGATGAAGTTTCTGTGGATTGTGGTGAAAAAGTCACGAGGTGTGGAACTAGTCATTGGGTGACCCGCGGAAATCCTGAAACTACCGATTTGCCCCAACGACCCATTTTGACGTGCACAACCCTCCCCACCATGTTCATTCATTTGAGGAGGACCCAAAGGAGCCCAACCAAGTGATTATTCAGCGATCCCATCCGCAGGATCGTTTCGTAGGTGTCATCAGCCCACTTGCAATCCACACCGAAATGATCATGCCCAAGGGTGCCATAGACCAGCCCCCAAGCGGCCCAACTCTGGAAGGACACCGCAATCATGTCAGTAACACGGCCCAAGAGCGTGCCACGACGGCAGTGACTCAGCCTACGACGTCCAAATTTTGCTGCTTCGTCGTGGTATGCTCCGAAAGTGTCTAACTACCTTCGCAGCCACCTTGTACCCATAGGAATCAAAGGACCTGCGCCAGTCCACTTTAGTTGCTAGAGGTTTGTTACTCTTTTGTCCCTTGTAGCAGTTTTTGTCCTTATGTAGCAGTCTTGACTACTTTTGGGCTGCAAAAGTAGGTAGTTGGTAGGAATTCAGCCCTTGTCTTGTTCCCCTCTCTTATCCTATAAAAGAGAAGGGGTGGGCTAGCTTCATTCTCAGTTCTCTAGAGTGGTAGAGTGCTCCAACTTGTGGATATCCAGGAGAGTGCCTCGATTCCAAGGTTGTACGCGTCTTGCCTTGATTTCAAGGCGTGTGAGAGTCGTGGTCGGTGCCTCGACTCGAAGGTCCATTTCCAGCATTATAAGAAGTAAATCCCACCGCTCCGGTGGGTCAGGTTCGCTTGTTTTCCATTCCCTCATGTTCTTTTCCGCTGTAGTTTCCCTCTTTTCCACGAGTATCCCCACGACGGAGGCATGGTCATTCCTTGTTTTTGGTTTGTTTCAGGAGCATAGGTGCGCGAGCTCTACACTGCGAATCCGCTGTCCCCATTGCGACGTACGGAGCTTAAAATTTGCTTAGAGAGCGCACTAAATGCTAAGAGGTTAGTGATGTATTTTCAGTAGTTGAGTGTCGTTGATTCCTTCTTGCATTCGTGTTGCCCCGATCGAACTCGACGCTGATTTCTTCGTGCTTTCCTGCTATTTTCCGAACGCTTTTCACTTCTCTCGTCTAAAGACCCTCTCCCATTTTCGCGTGCATCGTGTCATCCCTTAGAGTACGGCTTTAAGGACCCTCCTACCCACTAGTAGCTGCATCATCGTGCCTAACCAGCCCAATCTCCTCTTATTCTAAAATTTTGTGTGTCCTCTCCGCCCATGGGTGCTGCTTCCACTCAGGTATTTGACTGGGGGTAAGAGTTTGAGCATAGAAATAATCTATCTCTAGGGACATTATCCTGCAAGTACATAATCGCAGATATAAACAAAACATAATAACGACAGTTCTAGAATGATATATATGAGAAATATCAATGTCAAGTAGTACAAAAGATAGACCAATAACAGGTCTTAGGGAATAAACACCAACACAAAGTGTAAGGAAGGAGAAATTATGAATGACAACTACTAGGGTTTGGGAGTTCGCCAAGAAGTTTCCTGAGCACCTTTGGTCATGAAATTTGTAAGGAAGCTACACCCATGGGCAGAGAGGACACACAAAATTTTAGAATAAGAGGAGATTGGGTTTGGAAGAAATTAGCAACAAAAGTGACGTATTTCAGAAGAAGATGCAACAAGTTAAAGCAAATTCTACTTGTACGATCACAGGGCTATGATGAGTAGAACTGTGGCAGTCACACCCTAAAAATTTTATTTCAATTTTATTTTACATCTCTAATCCATTAAACACATTTTTTTATGAGTTATTATTGTGAGTTCACATCTTTTATAGTATAAACTTATTTATTTGAACTGAGGGAGTAACCCTCTAATTATTTGATGATTTAATTAATTTTTTTTATCATTAGTTTGAGTGATGTTAATTCAACTAAAGTAAATTATTGCACTTGTAGGTACTTGAACTTAGATTATTACATGTCTTATGGGTTATAACAAGGACTAAGAGGTGACTTATAATACTAGAACCCTTTAATTAGACTACGAGATTAGCAAGATCTTAGTAATCTAATTAATGAATTTAATTCTACATGTGAAAAACCTAGTTTTTATAATTACATTATTTCAGAAAAAATAGTTGCACTAAGAAGTGAATTATATTATTTGAAAACCTTTAATTGAACTTGTGATTTAAGCTACGATAGTACGTTAATATCACTTGAGAGTAAGACCATTGAATTAAGCCATGAGAATGAACCTTAATTTATTAGGGACAAAAAATAAATTACCATAGAGCGTAAAGACTAGGTCACAAGAGTGAAGGTTGGTTTTGCATAAGTTGGGCATCCGGGAGGAGTCAACTCTATTTTAGGATAATTTCTCTTTAGCAAAACTCAAACAATTGACATAAATATCTATTATATTTCTATTATAAAGAATCAAAGTAGTGAAACCGTGTCCTAGATTTCTCTTTTTGAATTTCATTCGTTACTCGTTTTCAAATTCCTTTTAAATTATCGAATTGCTTAGCTAGTAGAAAAATAATTATTTGGTACTTAACACATAGGTCTCTATTGATCAATAACTTTTTATTACTTTGATGTATCTGCGCATTTGCAGACACGTCACTTGTGCAAAGTATAGGATTATATGATGATGTCTTAGAGTTTGGTCTTTTCGATTCTCAAAATATCCCCAGAAAAGTACCTTAGTGGATAATGGATTACTTAGGCATATGTGAGATTGGTGTGTGATTTTGTTTAATGCTTGGCACCAATGCAGACATATAGGTGTAATAAGACAGATGTACTCGATTAGTCCACCATGATTATTGACATGGGTGTCACCAAGTCAATATCATGAAGTGAATGTTTTGTAATAATTCTTTGACTTGAAGTCATCAACATTCCTATATTGTGATTGATCTTTTTCATGCAACTGATGTGTCCGCAAGTGCATGGATATGTTGAAGAAATAATAGATATCGATCCCAATGAGACCTATGTGTTAAATACCAAAAAATTATTTTTATGCTAGCTAAGCAAGTTTAGTTTTTGGAATTAATTTTAGAACATAGTGAGAGAAATTCCGTATAAAGGTTCAACACTCTAATACTTGTTGATAAAATTATAAAAAAAATTTATATCAATTGTCTAAGTTTTACTAAAGAGAAATTATCTTAAAGTTACAATTGTCTCCTTTCGGATGCCCAACTTCTTACTAACCCAACCTTTAGTCTTGTGACTTGTTGTTCTAGTTTTAAGTTCTATGGTTATTTTGTATTAGTCCCTAATGAATTACGAGTCACTCTCATGGCTTAACTCACAGGTTCATCTCTTAACTGATATTATGATTCTCTCGGAGCTTAAATAATAAGTTCAGCTAAAACTTTTCAAACAATATAATTCACTTCTCAGTAGAACTATTTTGTCTGAAATAATGCAATTATATGAACTAGAATTATTATATGTGGGATTAACTTTAATAATTTGATTAGTATGATTTAGCTACTCTCATAGTTTAATTCTATAGACCTAATTAAAGGGTTATGAAATTATAAGTCACCTCTCGGTTCATGTTATTACCCCTAAGACATGCAATAATCTAAATTCAAATAATTACAAGGATAATAAACTCACTTTAATTGAATTAGCATGACATCAAATAAGGAGACAAGATAAATTATAATAATTTAAATCACTAAGAAATTAGAGGGCTACTCCCTCAATCCCAAGACATGCAATAATCTAAATTCAAATAATTACAAGGATAATAAACTCACTTTAATTGAATTAGAATAACATCAAATAAGGGGACAAGATAAATTATATTAATGTAAATCACTAAGAAATTAGAGGGCTACTCCCTCAATCCCAAGAAAAATGTTTTATGCTACAGACATGATATCATAGTAAAAATCCATATACATTAGTTTTATAGTTTAGGGATGTAAATAAAAATAAAAATAAAAATTTATGTTCAACTTCATTGTTGTCATAGGGGTGTGACTATTGCAGAACAACTAATCATGACCTTGTGATTATCAGGTAGAACTCTGCTCCAGACTTATGTGATTCTTCTCAAATTTTCACCACTATTAATCTTGATTTCTCCCTATATTGATCTTCTATCACTCTAAAACTTTGTGTGCACGTTCTCCTCTTATTTATGCAACTTTCCCTCATATTTTGTGTGGATAGAGGTGCTTGGGAAACCTCTTGGTGAACTCCAAAACCCTAGCATCTACCTTTTTCTTTTCTCCCTCAAAATTCACTCATGTGCATTTGTGTTCTTCAAATTTTTCTTCACCTATCTCTTATAGTCCATCCTCCACCTTTGATTTTGCCTATTTGGCTGAGAAATTAATGGATTTAAACTTGAATTTTTGGATTTAGCGAAAAGGGTAAAAGACTTAGCTATATCTTCACTTTGCCCAATTTTTGCAATCAGAAGGGTGTGATGATTGTAGTGTAAAAAATCATAACCCTGTGATTTTGGCCTTCTTTTTTGATTTTGAAGTTTTGTTTGTAGTTTTAGTTTAGGGTCTTCTTTAACTTCATATCTTAGTCTACTTGGTTTGGATATCTATTAAATTATGCATATTTAACCGAAAAAATTGAAAAATAAAAAAAATCTATAGTCTTTGATCCAAATAACCAAATTGAATCAAACAACAAGGGAAAGTGTACAAAAATGTCTTAAATAGATAATATAAATATATAAAAGTCACTGACTTTTTGAGTCATCAATATTGTACTGTTTCACCGTATCTAGGAGGTCATAATAGTTGTTATTGGTTACATAATAGGCTGTATGTGGAGTATGATAGACCAATATAGGATTTGCCCCTTTCGTAGAGAAGTTTGATATCTACAAGGCTCCACTTATTGGAAAATAACTGAAAGTGTATGGTCATACCTAGGTGTGTAACTTGATCATGTCATGTCCACTAGATTGGGTTAATAAGTGTGACACACTTATTCAATTAGAATATCGTATGGCGAAATAATTATATTGAATAGGATACCTTGTTGCTTGATAAGGAGTTATCGATAGATGTGTTATTTCCTATAACCTATGTAGTAGAATATCTTGATTTTCACTACTTGTGATGATCTTGATCAACCATTATTGCCAGCGTCATATGGAACCTATAGGGTTGCACATATAGACACTTGTTGTAGTAGTTTGATTAGACAACCTTAGATCAAATTATGTAATAATTCAAGTCCATTTGAGAGAAAGATGGATCCAAATAAGATCTATATCATGTTTGATTAAACTCATAGTTTAGGTTAATAGGTCTAGGACATGATCAGGGACTACTGCCACTGCCCCCTACTCTCTTATGAGTTATTTCCAACCTTGAAGTTGCTGCTCTCATCACCTTGAGGTTGCTCCCCTTTTCCTTCCTTCCTTCCTTGTTGGTGTCACTTCCAAATAAGAAGGAACACTCCTAAGGCTAGGTCCCTTATCCTGAAGCTAGCAGCACCAAACACAAACAAGGGCAATGTCAAGGGGTTATTGTGTGGATTCCTACATAGGGCATACAACGCTTGTCATCATCTCTATCACCACCTCCAAATCTAAAGGGTAACAATCCTATTACATCCTTTTTGCTTCTCTCAACTTGCCTAGATCGTCTAGGAAGGGAATATTGTTTGCGTGTAGTCTTTCACTACACGCCCATACAAATTATTAAAAAACACTATGCTATTTCCTAATAGAACCTACCCCAAATTAATAGTTTACTAAAAAACCCTACTGCTCCTCTGACTCATTACTTGCCACTCATCACTCACACATTGCCTCACTTGCAAGGCTTGCCTCTCCTACTTGTCATCACCATTTGCCCCTCCTGCTTGCTGTTGCCACTTGCTTGCCCCATTGCTCACTCACCCTCACTACTTCTCCTTGCTACTTGCTTGTTTGTGTTATGCCTTATGACCTGTTGTTGGTCTGAATACATGTACTACATTTACTTATGATATTCATATATATATCATGCCATTGTCATTCTCATAGTTTCCTATATATCTGCCAATGTCTTATATTTATATAGTATTTTTACACTACTTTCTGTACAAAATCTCTCTTATTTCTATCACATTTCTATTCATTGTGACTTAAATTCTTGTATTTGTTCGGAATCTTCACCCCTTTTCATTTTTGTTATATTTTAGGAAAAAACAACTAGATTTTGATAGATTTTTGAAGATCTAAGTGCACAGATGAATTCCATAAGTCAGGACGAAGTTGCCCATTAAATTTCATGCAAATCGGAGCTTGTTTGAAAATTACAGCTTGCCCATGATTTCCATCACGGCCGTAATTTCTAGGAAGTGTTCCAAAGAAATTATGGCCTGCTTGTGATATTTATCACGACCGTATATTCCATAGTGTAAATCATAGAATTAACAGAAAGATTTACGGCCAGCCTGTGATATTTGTCACGGCCATAATTATGTCCGCCAAGTTCAAGTTTGACCCTATTTCTTACCTTATTTGACTCGTTTTCGAGCCAAATTTTGAAGAAAACCTAATTTGAAGATGGAGTACTATATAATCTACCTAAGGAGTGATTATTGGAACTTTTTGGTTGATGTTCAAGGTGAATTCGACAAAGGGGCAAAATTTTGGGCGACTGGTGGCGATCTGTGTTTTTTCATAGGAAAAGCTTCGTTTTTCTAGCCGACCGGCATCGATCTTCACAAAGGAGCCTCAAATTTCATCCTCCTTGTTGATTTCTTATTTTATTTGCAAATTGTAATAAAAAAACATGGATTTTTACAACACTAACATGATTACCATGTTAGTGTAAACTTCTTCTTCAGGACTAATGGTGTAGCCCTCTATGTTATTAAGATTTAATAATTGATTTTCATCTTTTGAAGTATTTTACTTGTGTTTGATTCAGTTATTGTTGTGCTTATTTATATGTTGATTACTGGCCCTAATTTCCATGTTATAGACATTGCAAGAAGTACTGAAAGGTGAATTGCGACGTTGGACCTACAATTTTTGGACTAGTTGATTTGAACACGAAAGTAGTTCGAATTGACTTGAGGGATTTTTACATGATTTGTCAAGAACTTAATGGGTTTATTTTGAGTTAATAACCATGAGAGTAGGGGATTAACTCCGGTAGACACCGAGCTGTATCGTTGAAAGGGGGCAATCTGTACATGCAAATAAATCACCTTCAACACATTAAAACCCTTCTTAAAATATATTTTGTTAGCAAAGTCATAAGGCATAGAGTGGTGAACTCATAGTCTTGAGCTTTCCATAGTTTGATTACAAACCATTGTGTTTTACTCTTCTTGCAACAAAGTTAAGTTTAATTTCAACTCTTTTCGAATTCATCTAGCTAATGATCCTAAGATAGTTGGTACTTGGTCATTGGTTTATGTGGGATGATATTTTTTATTATTACTTCGATAGGCCATGCACCTGCAGCACCCCATCATCTGCGCATATGTATGTTTACATGATGATGTATAGGGAGATTGTATATCAAAAATGTTATATCCCTACTTGAGTACCATAGTGGATAAAGGACAACTATGGTGCAAGTGAGACTAGTTTATGCATTAATTAAGCATGAGGTGTTGAACCCAGGCAAATGGGTATATCAAGGTAGATATACTCGACTTGAGGGAGATTATATTTCTATATGGTAAGGGGTATGCTTTGATGCAAATTAATGCCTCGCCATAGCAGGGAGGTCATAGCAATTGTCAATGGGTATATCATGAGCCATATGAGACATACATCTCGCTAATAGAGGATTTGCCCCTTCCTTAAATAGAAGCTTGACATCCATGGGCCAGCCATATAGATGCAAGACTGAAAGTGTGTAGCCACAGCCTGATTTAGTTATGACCATTTGGTTGGGTTAAACAAGTGTGACATGCTTATCCAATCTGGACGTCAGCTGATGTTATCCGCAAGTGCATGGAAATATTGAAGTAATAAAAATATCGACCCCACAGGGACTAATAGCCAAGTACCAACTTATCTTAAGATTGTTAGCTAGACAAGTATGGAAAGAGTTGGATTTAATTTTAACTAAGTTGCAGAAAGAGTAAAACACAATTGGGTTATAATCAAATTATGGAAATTCAGGATTTCGGGTTCACCACTCTATGTTTCATGAATTTTCTAATTAAGAACATCTTGAGAAGGATTTACTATGTTGACGGGAATTTATCCGCATGTACAGATTACCCCCTCTCAGTAGTACAATCCGATGTTTATCCGAATTAATCCCCTACTCCCATGGTTATTTACTCAAAATAGACCGAATGAGATCTTGATAAATCTATAAAATCCCTCTGTTGGGGTATGCCCTTAAGGCTAATGTTTGAGGCCTTGGGATTATATCAGTATCATGTATAAACTCAATGTTTATAAACGCAATGGTTTATTCAAGTTGTTGCATCATCTGCTGCCATATGTATACTTCTGAATAATGTCTCAATGCTGTTCAGCTTGGCTGACATGCAGTATTGTCCTTAGTCGAGATATCTTG